>JAZHYW010036630.1:0-15358 GCA_037355805.1 Ixodes ricinus
TAAAACAAATGGCATCTTGCATGCGCGTTCGTCAGCGCTTTATTTTGGTTATTTGCTTCGAGATCTTTTATACGTTGATAGGCGTGCGCGTGTGGCGCGTGGAACACCAATCCTGCATTCTCCTTGATGCTTGGCTAATATAGCAAACGGTCTATTCGAGCACGCACTCGACTATGAAGTATTCAGAAAACCCTTGAGCATAACGGTCTAGGTTTAAGAAACGTACAAAGAAAAACAAACATATAACAATATTGTCGGCAGCTCAGGCACAAGCACGTGTGCACACGGTACCTCAACACCCAGTCAAGGATAAAATATTCAAAAGCTTTCTCGGAGATTCGCTAGGACACCGTGGTACTCAGCTCGGTGGTATTTGCACTGGATGTTGCGTACTCAAGACTGTAAAAAAAAAAAGGAACGCTGAATGAAGGGCATAGCTCTCACGCAAGATTGTCTTTCGGAGCTGCAAATACTCTAAAGTGGTTTCGATGTTGCTCCAAGACGGTTGACTGAGACGGAGGGCCGAATTATTTCGGGATACTATAGTCAGAGTGGACCCGTTGCTCCAAGCCGGAGAACTCGTCCAGGTTGTTTCGGACATCGCTAGGATAGGGGGATTCCTGCGAAGTAGTGCCGGAAGCAGCGTGAGTGTTTACGTCAAGAGCTTGAGGCGACAGACGAATGCGACTCCGACGATACGTTCCCGTCATGGAAACTTCCTGGAATTTTAAGAAAACGCCTTTGTAGGATATGAAGTGGGTGAGGGCAGTGGTAACAGCAAAGCCGAGTGAGATTTTTATTTAAAAAAAAAGTCTTATATTGTATGTTTGTTTTCTTTTAAACTCAGTTGCAGCTATCACAGTAATCTCGAAAGTATCAATTGAGTGTAAAAAAGCTCGAACTAGGCATCATCAATTCTTCGATCGATCAATTCATACTTTGTTGTGCAGCAACCAGCTGACAGAGCCTCAGTAAATGTGCGTGTACTTGAGGTCAAAAAAAAACGCTCAGACGCCCATTACGGTCGACGATCATATAATTTTTAGTTTTCTATGCCGCCGCCACGGGTCGTTTTATTAACAAAACCATCGAAGTAGAAAGGCATGAGCTACCGCCCTTTTCTTGTGTGAATGATATTTAGTAATAGCTTATCGCATTATAATTATAACGCCCTTAAGTACACCGTAAGTAAAAAACAAAATTTCCCTTTTTTACAAGCAAACGTATGATACACCCATTTTTTATTTGTACTTGCTTTTGGTTAGAGCTTTGGTAAAATTTTATCGTATTTGGCTGTATACAATACTGGTAGCCGTACCTTTTTATCGGTAGTTGAATCGTTTTTCTGCGGTCAAATGCTCTCACTTATTTATTTGGGGGAGGGGGAGGGGTCGTCTTTTTTTCTTTTGGGGTGGGGGTTCTGGTTTTGGCACTAGCTGAGCTGGTTATTTATACTTTAGTTTTATTGCTTTAGTGCACAGCTTCCGTCATTATGATATTACGTGTTTCTTTTCACACATCCCATTTCGCTTTCCCTTTACTTCCAAGTGACTTGCTACTGCTAATTGTGTGCCCCAAATTTCGCGCGTGCTCTTCCAGATATTCGGAACGCTCCTTTCTCTCTCCCTCATCCCACTCCCTTTTTCTTTCTGCGTTTTGTCGTTGTTCCTGGCAATCCTCCCTAATTACCTTTCAAAATAAGCGACGTGGGAGAATTGCAATGTGCCATGAGAATCGCTAATTTTCGCACCGAGTAGGGAACGGCATGTTTTGTTTTCTCGCTTGACTGCGCTTATAACGTAAAAGGAATAAAAATAAAAAAGTGTCATGTCGCCTTCCTGATATGATATCTCGTCAAGAACACGTGCGTACGTAGATTCGTGTTTCTGTATAACTTTAATTACAGGATGTGTTGCGGCACTTTTCGCCGAGCGTTAGCGACGTGTGTTTCCACTTCAGAGTGTCAGTACGTTCGAGAATTACACCTCAATCTTCAAGCTGCATTTTCATGAATGCAGCTGTGTCTTATCGAGACAATTATTTTGTGTCGGGTCAATTCCGCTCCATTTATTTTTGTTGAGTGCATGGACGTAGAAAATACAGGAATAAATGCCACACAGTGTTGCTTGATACGACCTGCCTTCTAAAGGATTTGATGGCTTTGTCAGCACATATATTTGTCAAAGTTGCACGATATCGGGCACACAAAAAAAAATGAACCCAAGTTCATAAATAATAAACAATTGGAATGTTCTTTTTCATTAGTTCTTTGATTGTAGAGGGGACAGCGCAATTTAGAATTTGCAGTTCCTTAATTCGTTCTTGCATGCGGCACTCTCCTGACGCCAAGACTAGGCATATGATAGAAAACCAGTAATGTCACTATTCACCGCTGCCGGGCAAACTCTTCCGCTCTATTCTGTACACTCATAAACGCCCTCAATCAATCTTTTTCGAAACTGTCGTGTCAAACAATATCCCGTCTCATTCGTCAACCACGTACAGTCGGCACGGAATGAAACGCGAACAGTGGGTGCATGGTTTCGCTAGATGCTGCACCACCTGAACCAGATGGGAGCTGCAAGAAGATGGCTCCTCCTTCGATGTGTTAGACTCTTGCTCAGTGCATCCAAACCTTCGGTGTTGCGTCTCTAGGTGACTCAGCGTGGGTCGAAAACCATGCGCTCCTTGTTCGGGTTTCATTCCGTGCCGACTGAACGTCAACGCGGTAACACTGAGAAGTTGTTCAGCGTAAACGTCATTGGCTACAACATTCAAGGAGCATTGTGATTGGCTCATTTTGAGCATCCAATTGTAGTTAATCAAATAGCAGTTTGATATGTGCCCAAGAACATCATTTGGAGAATATCCAACAGGTGTATGACCAAAGAGACAAAATTTAATATGATGTGACCTCCGTGACCGTGACTATAACGTTTTATAAAAATACCGTTCATATGCAGGGTGTATGTAAGAAAAGACGAACCGTGTAATTCCCCCGCGTAAATAGGCTATGTATCGCAGAAAGCTCAAACCCCGTGAGAATGTAAGGCTATAACGGGTGGGATAGAACGCGAAAGTTTGAGCACGCGACGTAACTTGGATCAAAAGATAATTTAGAAAGACGAAATGTCTCTATGAGCCTACGTCCACCTAAACCTAATATTGTCAAAGCAAAAACTCAGATTGTGGACGGATGTGGAATTCATATCCCTTGTCAGCAAAGAATAGATTACTTTTTACTTGCTGGCATGTTTTTGTTGTTTTTTTAACTAGAATAGACGCTACAGGCGCCAACCATATCATATTTTAGTTTTTAGGTTATTAAACTTAGGCAAACGTCGATTTAACACTTTTTTTTTATTTAAGTAACGTCATGTTTTCAAGCTTTGGCGTTCTATACCAACCTTTAGCTTTACACTCTCATGAAGCTCGGCCTTTTTGCTCTCCGTGATTTATTTAGGCGGCTCAAAAAACACGATTATCTTGATAATGCAGTGAGTGCGCAGGCGAACTGGTGGATGTTAACCATTTTGTTCTTAGCCGAGACTAAGGCAGGGAAAAAGGAAAGTTTCAAAGTAGAAGAGAAATGAACAGTCGAGGACACGTCTTTAACACAGCTGTGTTAGAGACCTGTCCTCGACTGTTCATTTCTCTTCTACTTTGAAACTTTCCTTTTTTTCCTGCCTCAGTCTCGGGCTAAGAACAAAATGGTTAACGATTATCTTGTTCAAGAACGCCCGGTAGTTTATCCGCATGAACAACCAAAGGCATTACAAATCCGGGTAACAGCAAAACTTTCAAAATGACCAAAAGACATCAGAAAAAATTAGAAAAAAGTTAGTCCAGTACGGCGCGATGGATATAAACCTATAATATTTTCTAATAAATGTATCAAAATTATCCTAAAAATATTGAAATCTAAGGCTTTGCATCAACTAATGGATACTTAGCATTTGCATATAAATTCAGAGAAATAAAAACGTCTAAGTATTCAACAAAGCAAGAAAAGAAAAAGAGTTAAACATGTCGCCTGAAGTTGGTTTCATTTTAAACAATATTCCAGGGCCTGCCTATTGCGTTCATTCGCGTAAAAAATCTGAACCAACATATTACAAGCTTTTAGCAAAGCGTCCAATAACACGACACTCGGATAATCAGCAAATATAGCTTAGCCGATGTCCATAAAACCTACTTGCCTTCGGTTTTTTCAAAAGACGACGAATCGTTGTAACGCGTGCTGCGCTTTTAATGTCGATACTACACGGGCAATCTCTTAATGGCCTTGTCGGATTACAGTTGCGGAGGATACACTAATGTAAGGGCAGTACAGAAAGGAAAACAAATAGTCAGCACCGTGTTTTACTGCGTGTCCACACTCTAAGAAAATTGGAGTGCGGTGCAGGACTCTGTTCGAACGAATGAAACCGACGCCAGCGTTGACTACTCTTCTTTTACGAAAGGACGACTGCTGTCAAAATTACTGGTAGTCGTGTTAAGTGGCAACAAAACGACGTCACAAAAACCGGAATGTCGCGCTGTCGGATATTACGATCCTGGCAGGTTGGTCGTGGAAATGCTGGCGAAAATCGCGAGCGAACGCGAGTGTCGCTGTCGTCGCGGTGTCCCAACTTTCTAACTGCCGAAGCTTCCGTGGACTGCCACACGGGAGCGCAGTGCGCAGCATAACAGGCCTCTGCCACATGCATCGCCGCTGCTGGGACGCCGCCAGGATCGCGACGGGCGACAGCATGTGACACTTTATGACGTCACCAGGCGTAAATCGAGGGACCGCTTTGTTTGACGCGGTAAGAAACACCATGTCCGAGACGAGTTCCTGCAGGCACCGTTCAGCTACACAACGACCATCGTTACCATGGGAACAACGGCGGCCGCGTTTTCTCGCATAGTATAGTTGGTGCCCTCTCAGCATGCGCACACAGCGTCTTAATTGGCCGCGTTCGCGCCTTCCGACAGCCGTGTTTCTCAATCTCGATCCGGAGGAAAGGTTCAGAACATTGACATTCCAGAACGAATCCATGTCCAGCGTTGCTCTCTATGCGTTCTCACGTCATCCGGCTCGCAGAAGTTGCTTAGGAGCTAGGGTTCAACCGTGTCCCCATTGTTGTAAGCGGCAACGACGGCAACACGACGCCATGTTTGTTTTTGTTTCGTTTTTTCTCGTTTATTTGCGAGGAAATATACCTCGACGAGGCGAATGTGTGTTCGATGGTCCGGAAATCACCACGGAATGACAATCACCAGTGCCACGAAATAATACAATCTACATCAAAAAGTTTTTTTCTTCTCTCCTCTTAAATTGCTCTATGCTCGCTGGCGCGAATCAAGTAGACGTACTGGGATTGAGATGACCGCGGCAGTTTTCGCCAGTACATGGAGGGAATGTGCTCTCAAATTCCGGGCTTGCGTAAAAATAAAAAGTTAGCGCCGACTGTGGCTCCGAACGTTTCGTATAACTCTGTGCTCGGGCAAGCTGACATTCATCAGAAACTGAGGTCGGCTGCTACACCCGATCTCTCAATTCGCCGAGCTTCCTGCACGATTGCAGCGACTGTTTCTCCCAAATGCTTCGTGGGAAAGCAGACGCGCGAGGTTTCTTAGAGTGTTACGTTCTCGGAACTCCCAACACCCTGCGTTGCTTAGAGTTGGGGTCACACTGGTTATACATCGCAGCAAAGACAGTCTGCCAGACATCAGTCACCGCGATATTCATGGTTCAAATGCCACCCGCCAAATTTTCTCCTCGGACTCCTTGCGCGCTCGAATCTGTTTGAAGACTGTCATTAGTGTGACCCCGGATTATGCGGTGCTCGCACTGCGAATGTCCTGTGTGCAGACGGTCCTGTGTGGAAACTGTCTGCGCACAGGACAGACACTGTCTTGTGTGCAGACAGTGTCTGCGCAGAGGATAGTGTGCATACACTGTTCGTTGAATGTTTGCTCCTCATACGACGGTTATGTAATATTGCTCACGCAAACAATTGTCTTCAGAAACGTTCGCACCATGTAGTATATGTACGAAACAAACATGCTTCGAACACACTTGAGGCGTGTGCCTAGGTGCTATTCATCGTATGTCTCCAGCCACGATGCCTAGAACGCTCTCCAACTAATCTGTTCACCGCGTTCGAAAATTGTTGAGCCCATCCACTTCACGTGATGATGTGGATGCGTGTGAGTATGACTGTTCAGCTGAGCTGTTCCATCCAAACTTCACGTGAAGATGGGGACCAGCTAGCTTTTCTTTACGAGCACTATATGACATCTATACGATTTACATATGATTGCAATGAAGGTATGTACACGACTTCGTTGTTGCTTTAATTCTTAGTGACTAAAGTGATACTTGCCAGTCCTATGGGCAAGTTCTAAACCCAATTTTTCAAGACACACCTCGAGGACAGTTTTTTTTTTTCGATTGAGCCCAAGTTTTTTTATCAGCATGGCGGAAGCGAAAAGAAAAGAAGGTTCGATCGGCGCGTTCTGCCCTCAGTCTCGTCGCAGCGCACTCTTAGCTGAGATAAGTCGGTGACCGTAGATGATAACAAGGGATCAGGACCTCACTATCTAATAATGCCAAGGAAGGCTGGATTCTCCCGGGTCGCCCCCCTTTTTTTATAATTTATACTTGCCACGACCAATCGAAACGACTGAGGGCCGTTTAAACGGGAGTTTTTGTTAACATCCATGGACGCATTTTTTCCAGATCCTAGCACATAATGGCTTCGCTGTAAGAACAATTCAATGAAATTATTTGATTAAAATCAAACTCTTTCCCCGAGAGGGCAAAGGAGGACTCGCTGACACAGTCATTTTTAGGGCAAAGGAAATGAGTGCGTCGAGGAGCCGCTCCCAAGCCCTCTCAAAGAAAGGTTTGATTTTATCAAGGAGTCTCATCGATTGTTCTCACGAATAAGCGTTTTACAACGGCCTATATTATCTGTTTTTCTTAAGTAAACTCCAGTTGTGAGTGCGCCTTGTGTTGATTCCACTCTTCTTTGCCCTGTCGTTTTTTGGCGCTTTTATATCTTTAGGTCTTAGAGTATTTTAGGTCTTCCCACTACTCTTTCCTATACAAGAGCTCTCGGCGTTCTGATGTCCCCATGCGCTATCGCCTCCTCCTCTCTCTCAATTTCGTGGCGCATGAAATCGCTTTGATCTTCTTCCGGTATGTAGCCTACCCGTACGGAGAGGCGCCATGATAGATGAAGCAAAACTCGGCATAAAAGGGCGGGAACGATACAAAAGCAAGAGGGACGGACACTGCCGCGTTCACAAAAGCAGGGATTTCGAGAGCACTATGGAAGAATAAAAAATGGACGACCACACCGGCGCCGCGCTTTCAGAGTCGTTATCTCTGCGGCGTCATGCTCCGTGATGAATTCCCCACCGAAACTGATTAGTCGGTAACAAAGAAGCCCTTCCTTTTTTTATTTTATTTTTTGTGCTGACGCTACGAGAATGTCATCCCCATTTATTGATTAACAGCAAAGTGGGTCATTCCATTAACGTGACGAAAGTGATATAGTGGCCTGCAGTATTTGTTAGGCACCCTGTCTTCCCTTTCGTTTTCCCCCAATTTCCCACTTTAATCCGTCATCGATACCATTGAACGGCGGGTGGACGCTTTTGTGTAGACACTTCAAACTGTGCGTGTCGTAGTGGTGTGTGTGTTTTCCTGAACAACGACTTCCGAACATACAGAAGAGTTTAGAACACATAATAGCAACAAATACGGTTTTTTTGTGCGTGTGTGTGTGTGTGTGTTAAGAACAATTTTAAAGAAAATCTCGGGCCGGAAGATTGACTTTCTTATGACACTTCGTAACACTAGTAAAAAAGAAAAGAAAAACTAAGTTTTTTACACATTTTGGTTGATAGCCGAAAGTTTCACAGTCGTTCGCGTTGTTGAGAAGGCCTGCATTCTAAGATATGAACAAAGTGGGTATCACATGTGCACAGTCGTCAAGAGGCACTCATTGAATTTTCGTCGTGTCAAGCCTGACTTGAAGTAGTGAAATATGTTTCTTCCGGTTGTTACCACAAGGCGACCAACTCATACGATCCCTAACTTCATAAACGGTATTGGGCGTTTATTCTTCGTTCGTTTGTTTTTTATTGTTATTCTTACATTTTGACACGTATGATTCTTTAAATGTTTTCATGTCGGATTTATGTATATTTGGTTTGTGACTGTCCATGCTGTGAGTCTGCGTTGAGCCATCGAACAGAAAAGCACTGTGCCACGAACTTCCTGTCGAGATTTATCACTAAGAAATATAGTAAACGTAAAATATTACTCCGGTAAAATTGTTCGCAAGAAGTGTGCTAAATCTCGGCAATCGTGCACACAAACCGCGTTTATCGCATGACCCCCCCCCCCCCCGCGATTGTTTTTTAAAGCATGAACATGCTTTTTAACGGTACCCCCAATCCCAATATAGAGTCGCTTCGTTCGTCCGTCTGTGCATTTTCCGCTAAATTTAGCGGGAAAAATTGCGTCACGTGACTTATACATCTTGGAAACTGTCGTCACGTGACCTATACGTCATCTCAGTTTCCCCGCTAAATTTAGCGTGAAAATTCACGTCTCGTGACGCAGACACCAGTCCAGTTTCCAAAGCTAAATTTAGCGGGAAAAGTCGACGCCACGTGACATAAACAACCATTTAGTTTCCCCGCTAAATGTAGCATCAGAAATATACGCCACGTGACACACCAACCCCTCCCCCCCCATGCCCTATAGTGCATTTCATACGTTATAGCTGGCTGCCATTTTTTTTATCTTTGGTTTACATTGTTACGCGTTTCCAAGGTGGTTGCCAATTGTTTTTATTTCTTTTTCAATCTCGGGTTTTTATTTACTATACATTTCCGAGCCGCTAATGACATCCATCCCAAATTCATAGAAGCGCACGGTGTAGCTCTATACGACCATCGATAACTAGCGCTGAGGACGAGCCGGAAACATCGGCTGACACCTCGATGGTAATCTCGGGCCTATTGCTCAATCAAGGAACCGTCATGTTTGCACGGATTGTGATAGAGAGAGAGAGAGGGGGGGGGGGGTACATATCAACCCCATCATACCAGGCGTCTGGAACGAAACAGAACCTCGTTTTCTGCCACACAAAAATAAACTACGAATCGGCCGATACTTTATGGCGTCTCCGCCATAAAGTATCGCGGAAGGTGGGATCAGACGAATGAGTTTTTTAAGAACTTCCCCAAACCTGATTCAAAAGTGATGCTTTGCGATGATCCTCGCGCACCTCGTGTTGCAAGCGCGGATCCATAAACCACGTGACTCCAATTGAGCGTGTGGAGCCACTTTCATATCTAGAGCACACTGTAGGGAATAGCAAAAATAACGCCATCTACGATTTTTTTTTTTAGCAGTCGAGGCTGATAAAATTTGTTTTCTTTACTGGCGGCTAACTCCTGGGTAGCTCAGTTGGTAGAGCGCTCCACTGAAAATGAGAGAGGTCCTGGTTTGACATCAGGACCAGGTGGATATTTTCGGTCGCGCAACCGTCACCTAGCTGTGTTTGGAGATTTCGGAGTTTCCAGACATATCTTTTTTCTTTGTTAGGTGTGGCGAAATACACTGCAGTTTCTTCTACAAAAATGCGCCACTTTTATATAGCATGTTGAGCGTGAAATAGCTAAAATGTGTACAGTACAAGTAAATTGACTTTTTTTTTACTTTAATAGAAAACAGCGTCTTCAGCGTTTTAGGTCAGCGTATGACACCAGTGTATAACCTTGGTGATAAAAATTATGCAAAAAGCTAGAACGTCGATGTATTAAAAACAACCAACAGTGGCAGCTCTACAAGCCATGACAAATGCGCTCTTCACTGATTCCTAAACCACCGTAGCAATGGCTTTTTTTGTAACTGGTACCAGACATGTTTTACGATTAAATATAATTACAAAAGTACATTATCATAGTTTTTTTTTTACCCAAACTCCAATATTGGCTTCTTCGAGCCGAATTAGGAAGCAGAAAACTATTGAAAAAAATTAATTTACGATCTACGACAAATTCACTGTCCTCTCAAAAAGTTAATGTAACTTTCTTTCGTTTCCAAAACACTAGACGCATGTCGCTTTTCCTTTGTGCAGATCCTCTCCAAGAAACAAAATAAAAACCACCCAACCCCTTGCTCAGTTTAACTGAATAACGCTATATCGCGATCCTCATATCTCGGAGCCACGTCATCTTTTGAGTTCCCATGCTTCCGGGCAGATTTTGTTTTCTTCTGGCATTGAGCACTTTAAAGGTGATGCAATAATTTTGAAATTTGCGCAAAACGGATCCCCGACGTTAATGACCTATGAAACACGTCTGTGGTTTTTCACCCCACGCAATAGAGAGTCCCAGAAAAATTCACAGGACGAGTTGCACAATGCGATCTGAGCCGACTAGGCATATTGTTGACGTATACGTTGGCGTCGGCAAGCACAGGACACGCGCTGAGTTCCCACATTGTGCCTGTTGTCGTTGCAGTGATTGGGATTCGGCCAGCGGCGCTGAGCTAGTATCACGAATACCCACGCAATGCTCGGGTCGAATCTAGTGAACCGCATTCAAATGTCACTTCAAGGTAACTCAGGCGTCATCAAATTTTGCAAAGGGATGAAAATGACGTTTTTATCCTGCACTACGCACCAAGTATGCATTTGTACAAAGTATACAAGTATCCTTGGTCCCACCCAAATTGCAAGCTCAAAAATTCCTATTGAATGTTGCACACGCAGCACTAAGGTACGCCTCGTGTGCCTTTGGTGCTGATTTAATCTGCGGACGCCCGGTCTTAAATCCTCTCTGAGATCGCACAAAGATGTCTCTGAGAATAGCCTCACCATCTTCAAAAGCTATTGCTTTGTGTCTGCGTTTATTTTAAGTCGCAGAATGCGTTCCAGAAGACTGCCCCTATGCATATATATATAGGGGCGAGAGAAAAAAAGAGAAAGGATACTTTTTCAGAGCCCCGAATAACAACAACCACAAGAGATAGAGGGGCTATCCAACGGAGTACTGGCAGTGGCAAATATCGCCACCGAAGTGTGAAGCGTCTTCCGCATCTTTGGAGTAGACCGCTCATTGTGTCAAAAAGTGTCGGATTTCAGCGAAGTCCATTTTTTCCGCCTGAGCTTCCTTACTCCTTCTCTTTTCTTTTTGTTTTTAAGAAAATGGTTCTTTCGCGTGGCAGTAAAATCGGCCGCGGGACAAGTCTTCGTTTTAGGACGCGGCCGAAATAAACTGTCATTAGCCCGATTTTCAAATCACAACAAAAACAAATATGGCCCGTTTTTTTTTTTTTTTTCGTACCTTCATGCTGTATTTATACCAGCTAAAAGTCGACACGCGAGGTACGAGTTTTCCAAAAGTGTGTAGCAGCTAGTTTCTGTTTTATTCTTTATTATTTCTGTTCTATAATTCTGAGGGGCGTGTCTGACTTTTTCGGGTGAAAATAAACCGTTAAACGTTTCAAAAACGATTTGAGATTCGTCATGCCTTCAGAAGTGATTTCCATATACTTCTTAAACGATCCTGGAGGAGCTTGAGAAAGCATCAAGAAAATTTTGAAAATTTTCTTCTGCGAGTTTATTTAAGCTTTTTTTTTCTTTCTGTCTACTCTTGTTACCAAGTTGAGCTGTCAGCTTCGCTTTTGTTGCGCAAACCTGCTGCGGCACGGGAAACTTGACGTCGCAGGTAATCTGGTTCGATTTTCGACCCAGGTAGTCTACCTAAATTTTCCACTCACAGCCTCGCGAAATAAGTACCGCTAAATACCAAATCTAAGTAGTTCAAGAAATTGGTGAAATTTCGGCTATTAAGAGAAGAAAATTTCTGCTGTCGGTCTATTTGAACTAGACAACTTCGTTTTCGTCTGCATGTATGAAAAATCCACCAAGAACGTTTGAGAATAGTGGCAATTTGTTTCAATTGTAGCCCCGCGCCTGCCAAAAGTAGATTATGAGGTGTTAGCTGTCTCAAAATAGTTGCAGCTTCATATTTGTCATAAAAAAAACTAACGAAAAATTGGTGGCAACGTGGGCGGCGGGTTCATTTGGCAATAGAAAATATTTTCAACTTTTGTACTTTGCTCGTCCTTGTGTAACACTTCATCTTCTTCCTGTCTTGTTGTTTTGCAAGTTGTTTCATAAACTTATACTGTTATCGATCGTTTTGTTTCTAAATTTTTTTAAATAATAATTTTGTGTTTAATATTAATCCTACACAAACAAAATTAGACTTGCAGAGTGCACCCATAAATGTTTATTACGAATTTTACGAAGGCCCTTTGAAAAAGGCTATTTTTTTTCTAATAAATTTATACAGTTGAGGTTTAGCACTCCTTTTTTTTTTGTGTGTTTCTTCGCACTCAGCGGTTTTATAAAAAAGGGAATAGTTATTTTACGTTTCTTCCTTTGTTCTGTGGCCATGTTGCTGTGCACAAGTGACAGAGCACCCAGAAATATTAACAAAGAATAGAGTCGTTGTTCTCGAACAACAAAAATTTTTACACTGCTCCTAAACAATTTCGTCGAAGGGGAAGATGACTCAAGGGCCTCATTGTATGAATCTTGTGAGGAAATCAAACCTGCAGCTAAAGAGTTTCTCCGCATCAGTACCTATCACTATCGCTTCTCAGCAAACCCACAGGCCCTAAGACTTAAATGGTGTTGCCAGGCAGAAACCACCTCCGACTATCCTCTAATAATAATCTTCAGCCATTCAGGATTCAAAGCTGCAGGGCGCTATCGTCAGAGACGCAGCCCATCTCGATACCTTGCACGGGAAGACATGTATTATAGCATGAACGCTCTGCTCTGTATATATCGACGCCATCATTATCGGCTCCGTCTCCAGAATAACTGCGGTGTATCATCGCAGACGTTCCTGGAATCTGTTTACCGGGGACGTTCACCTGTTTGTTTGAGGATTGCATCTGATCCTGTCTGTCCCGAGTTCAGCGAGATCTATCTTCTGCAGGTGGACTGAGTATCCAGCGACATCCGCAAACAAATCCGAACCGCGAAGCGTTGCAGTGAGCGTGTCGATGATTATCTAATCATCTCATAACCACGTAATCTGAGGCTATCATCGAAAGCATTGGCGCACCAATACAGGAAGACCCCACGGAGAACTGTTCCTGCGGAGGTTCAGTCCCTCCGAAATGAGTGCTTCGGTCTTCCAACGTTATCACAAGGCTGCGCCGCGCACACTCAAAAATCGTAAAATCCGGCATAGTCAGGCGTTCGCGCCGGGCGGCACAGTGTCTGCGCCCACCGCGCCAGTCTAAACCGACAGTGCGCACGCAGTTCGGAGGGTATACTGCAGATTTGATTTGGCTTCACTGTCCGGGTTATGAACCCGGGCCGCCACCGCCGAGAGCTTCACTCCGCCACCAGAAGACCAGCCTGTATCCCTTACATCCACACAACATCCACCGCCCATTTCCTCGCCCAAAGACACGCGTTAATGCGCACGATGACTCGTCGACATTGACCAACAGAGTGATGACCCCCACCCAGCCGCACCAGGACGCAAGCAGGTTCTTCCGCGCGACGGGAGAGTACTGTCCTGCGGCCAGGTACAGGCAACGTAAGCGGAGCAGGACGCCGAGAGCGTTCGATCGGGGCACCACCACGGAGAAATCCGTCGGCGCCCGATTCGCCGGTTTACTGCGGGCGACGGAGAGTGTTCGAGGCCCACTGACGACGACGAAGCCGCGTTATCTCATTTCCGAGATTATCTGGAGGCCCACAATGGAAGCCGAACATCGACAGACTAGGCAAGGCGACAGAACAATTTCAAGCGGCCTTCCTTTTCATCCTGCCATTCCGCATTTCAGCGATTTCCCCGCCCGCCCCTACCCCCCCAATTTCCACGGAGCTGACAGGTCATTGAGGCTGAAAATACAAATAAATGTTGTTGAAGCTGAGATTGCCCTGTTCGTATCGTCTCATGTGTCTCCACTTCTAAATGTTAAAACACGCTCAGCGCAAGTAAAAACTAACATGCTCTATCAAAATAGTACTGGCTCATTGAAGGCGATACTAATCTGTTTCCAAATATTACACGATAAGGGATATTCTGCGGCGCATGTCCTGCAAAGATGTATCTTTCAATTACAATTTCATTTTGAAATGGCGAACGACGTGGCCCTACGCCGAACTTCCAGTACCCCATCCAACTTCATCACGATAGATCGCCTGGAAGTGATTTTCTATTCGGCCCAGTGCGTTCTCAGGATAAGACAGGCATTGCGTACTGAGCCGTGCGAGATGACGCTGCCGAAGGCAGAGTAACCTGGGCCTGGGGGGTAGATACCTGACGTCTTCAATCTGTCACTAATATCGCGCCGCCGGAATCGCGGTGAAGCAGACTCTGCGCAGGGAGAAACCTGCTTGTATTCTGCTCCACGAAGGATGCGCCTCCGTGATGACAATCAGAACTAATCGTCACTTACTGACGACCAGACTGAGATTCCGCGAGGCAGAAGATCGACCTCACCATGGGGAGGTAGGGAGAGAGGAGCGAGGGAGCGCGAATCCAGGTCGGTTTTCTTGGGGCTGCACTATTGCGGGGCTTTGCTCTTACTGATACGAACTCCTGGTTAGCTATTGGTGGAGAGCTCCATCAGAGAGGTCTGGCTGGATACTCAGTGAGGCAGATTCTTTTCAGTCGAGCAGTGTCACCCTAGCTGCGTTTTGAGAGAGGTTTCTCCTTATCTGCCTTGTTTTGACTCTCCGGAGATTATTATTATCGATTTTGTACAAGCTATATCTTTGCATATTTGTACAACAATTTTACGTACTTAGAACCAACATATACGAAAGGCCAAGAGACCATGCATTCGGCGCTTGATCGGCCATTACTGTAAAGTGCCGGTTAAAACAAATTTTGGCTCAAACGAAGTATACGAAACATAACAATTTTCGGAAAATATATTCAAGAAAATAAAGTAGTGTTGTTTTATTTTCTTTGATTTTCCATGTATAGAGCGTTTGTTTTTGTTTTTATTCGAAATGAATTTGATAAAAACGGAATGTTGGCACATTTTATTATTGACGCGTTGAACACTAGCAGCTCAAGAGTACTTCAAAGTCAGGTTTCAACGTCGTTCAGAATTCAGTTTAAAAAAGAAAACGAAATAGAACTATAGCTTTCCGAATTAAACACTGACATTTTCCATCACATTCAACTGTAAACGATAATTTCATTCAGTGAATTTAGAAAGTGAGCAAAAAAAGATTTTAAATATAGTTTTGCTCAACGGAACAAATTTTGTATTTACGTCTTAAGCAAAGCGTAGGAAAAA
>JAZHYW010036633.1:0-139657 GCA_037355805.1 Ixodes ricinus
CCGGATCTGGTCAACTGATCCCGGCGAGCTCTAAAAACGCCCAGTGGAATTCGCCATAAGTCTCTAGTTCGATTACGACTTGAATTTGCCTCAGTCATTTGGAATTCATTGACTCTGTCGCAAGAGCTCGCCATTGAAAATGTGCGAAAACGAATGGTAAGAATTTTATATGACCGCTACATTGGAAGGAGATGTTTTTATCACTACGAAATATTGCTTCGTAAATTTTCGCTGCATAAATTGACCTTGAGAAGGCAATACAGAGATTTTTTATTCCTTCACAAAGTTGTTCATGGCAGGGTAAATTCGGCGGCTTTATTACAAACTATTAGGTTTCATGTTCCCTCTCGCCCGAGCCGAAACATTTCAACTTTTTATCCATCTTGCTTGTCCGCTGCAATCCCATTGTCAAGGATACAAATTGCTTATGATTAAAAAAATGTAACCTCGACATATTTTATCCACTCAGGAGTTTATGTTAAATCTACGTGACTGGATGTCTGTGAACTAATCAATAATCAATTTTTGCATTATGATAATGTTGCATGACTTTTATTGATTTAACTTTGTTGTTTCCTGCATTTTTAGGTTTTAGTCCATGTATGTTTAGTGCACCACACTGTAAACCGAGAAGTTGTTTGTGGGCACTAGAAAAATAAAACAATTTATTAATATTATTAGTATTATTATTATACCATAGAGACAGCCATTTTTTAACCTGACTAAAAGAGGATATCACAGATATCACAAAGCATAAATGTATACTTCTATGACTGTACTTCATATTCAATCACTATTAAAGGTCTGTGTTTATTGTCGCCTTGGACGAACAAGAACGTCGCTCTGGTTGGCTTCTCCAAGAGTGGCCAAACACTCACCATGACGTCTTCAAAGAAATTAATTATGCTTTCATCGACAAAAAGGAGAGCAATTTTGCGCATATCGTTGAACTTAGCGTTCACAGCCGATGGTAGCCAGAATCACATCTGACGTCACGACGATGGAAATCCTGGTAACGACGTCACGTAGGGGAACCATACGAAAGCACCACCGGGAAAGAAGGTCACAATACATTTGAGTATAAACAGCCATTCTGATGCATTATTTGAGCGTAAATTTGTTTAACCCATAAGCACAGAACACTCCCCACGTCCCTAAAAAGAAATATAGATTTTTTCTTTGTAATGCGAAAATGCGGAGAGCAAGTAGTCTGTTCCTTGCACAGGAGTTGCGGTGACGTCATAACGACGTCGAGCTCTGATTGGCTGTGATTAAAAAGATAGTGGGTAGACCTCACTCTTTCTACCCACTATTTTTTTTTTTTCAATCAGCCAGTAGGAGCTCGGCGTTCTGACATCATCTCAACCCGTGTTTAAGAAGCAGACGAAACTTGCTCTCCGCATTCACTGTAACAAAGAATGTCTTCACCCTGAGACTGACAGACATGTATAGGCACCCTAGTTGTCTGTCTCTGTTTCTTTTCTGCAACTACGAAAGTGTTTTGCCTCCTTCTGCTCAGGTCTCGGGTTAAATTCATCACGCAATTTGAACCATTCAAAATTTAAAAAAGGAAGAATCACGTATAACTTATGAATAAGATAACGGATAGTTCTGAAACTGTGGCATGTGGTTCGGAACGCTAGGGCTACATTTGGACGACGAATGAGCGTTCGGAGAGGAAGCCTCCTTTAGGTAAGCTAAAACACTGTACTTTCTTTTTTTCTTCTTTGGGACACCCTGTATTTCGTTAGGTGGTAGTGTTTTCGGTTGACCCTGCGTCATTTTACCCCGCACCACTAAAGCGGTATCTAAAAATATTGTTATAATCCAATTGCTCGCGCAACGACAAACTATCTGCTTCTTAATATAAGTATTGTTTTGTCGATGACCGCTTGCTTTTTCTTGCGTTAACATTCTGCATAGCAGTGAGTGAGAAAACAACTCCTTTCCTCATATTCGGTTACTGATTTTCTTGGTGATGAGTAAATCACTCTTGAAACCCGTTTGGGGACAGTGCGTTTGATATAGTGTAAAGCAGCTGTAACTACTATAGCTTTTTACATTTATAGAGAGTTTTAGTAGATCGTTCCGATACCTCCGATACCCCCGATAACGATACTATATATGTAAGCGCAAAGGCGGAGGCAGAGTATCGGGTATCGTTATCGGAGTCATCGGAACGATCTACTAAAACTCTCTTATATTATATAGTACAAAGTGTTCATTTTAAATGGTGATCACTTATGATCAAATCCTTTACAGGTAATTAACAAAACAACTACAGTCACATATCTCATTAATATGTACATTCGTCCATATAATCGCCCGTAATAACGGGACGAACATTCACTTATTTGCGTAACCAAAATTGCGTCTGTACTGCAGGGTGTCTGATTGAGGGAATATTATAGAGTTTTTGTAGATCGTTCCAATACCTTCGGTAACGATACCCGATAACCATGCGACGCATGCGCAAAGGCGTCGGCGGAGCATCGGGTGTCGTTATCGGAGTCGTCAAAACGATCTACTAAAACTCTCAACAAACTGCCTCCCAACGTGCGGGAAAAGTAAATACAGCCTACGTTGCTTATTCTTGTTGTTTTTTTTTGTTTTTTAGACCGCAGCTCTTAGGCGCCCGTTTCCGGCTTGAGCGGCGTCGCCGTCGGCGTAACGCGCGTGGTGCATGATGGGTCATTTTCCCCGCTAAATCTAGCGGAAAATTTTCCCGCTAAATCTAGCGGAAAATTTTCCCGCTAAATCTAGCGGAAAAGTTTCCCGCTAAATCTAGCGGAAAATTTTGCCCGCTAAATTTAGTGGAAAATTTTTCCGCTCAATTTAGCGGAAAATTTTCCCGCTAAATCTAGCGGAAAATTTTCCCGCTAAATTTAGTGGAAAATTTTCCCCATAAATCTAGCGGGAAATTTTCCCCGCTAAATTTAGCGGAAAATTTTCCCCGCTAAATTTAGCGGGGAAAATCCCCCCTCCTCGAGGTCACGTGACCCCCCCCCTCTCCTCGAGGTCACGTGACCCCCCCCCCCGTGCCTTCCTCCTCCTCAAGACCTGCGCTCTAATTCGGCGTTACAGGGAGTTGTAAACGGCTTTCATTCTTTGTTTTGTTTTAATTTTCAGTCTAGTTTTTTTTTATATGTATATTGAGGCTCGGTTTGTCCTTATATCAAACTCCCACGGTATTCAGATCATCGTGAACGATACTACAAAAAATATCCGCCCCTCAAAGAAGAGTATGAAGTATCGTAGGTGTGGGAGTCGCTGACGTCTTGACCTTTCGGTCGCGAGTGCAGGCGAAGGTGGCCACGTTTACCCAAGGAGAACGCGCGCTCCGTTTCTTCGCTCGAATTTCTCCCTCTCTCCAGCCTTCTCGCACAAACTCTTCCCTCTTTTTTTTTTTTTCTATTGGCTCCCGACGAAGCGAACAAGTCGGTCCTCCTGAATAAAAGCGAGGGACAAAGCCCGCGCTCCAGAGTTTATACAGCGGTTGGCAAAAGAGGCTCTCGTCCGCTCGTGAGCTGAGAGTGAACTTTCCCTTTGTCGGAGGGGCCCCACGGGGTTTTTGTTCCTGCAATATGTGCGACGAGCTTTTTTTTTTTTATTTCAATATAGGTATGTCCTCTTTTCTTCCTTCCTTCTTAATTTTATTATTCTTAGGTTTGTTTCACGACGATCTTTTTCTTTGATTTGTGTTTGTGTGTGTGTGTGTGTCGCTACAATTCAGGCATTATTTCGTCGTGCTCTTTAGGGGCCGCTAAAGAGACCGCGATGGAAAACGAGTCGTGTCAGCGTGCCGGGCGTGACTTATTTGAATACGAGTAGGACGGGAAAGAGAAAAACGGCGCTATCAACATTACACGGTGCATTCCGCTTTTTAGTAAATAACCGTTTCTACGCCTATGCAGTTGTATTGTGTACGCATATGAGAGTTGTAGAGTAGTTAATAACGAGTCCTTAAGGTCGGGCAATGTGTTATGATGATAGGGTTACGCGTACATTAAATAAATTCCGATGAGCCCCAAAATTATCCCTGAAGACGGTTTTCTAAAAATTTTAAAGAACAAAATGTCCCGAATTAGAGCTGTATATATATTTTTAAATCCTAACTTTGTGAGAGAAAAAAAAACACTTTTATCTGTGTTTTTTTTTTATTTGAACTGTACGCGAAGTTGCTCCTTTCTTCAACCATGTCTCGTTCCATTCTTTTACTGGTACCGGGACGTTTTCCAAATAATCGGGTTGGGAGATCTAAATCCCGAGTTCTATTTTAAAGCGATGGCTTTAGGAAGCTCGTGTCGCAGAGAGGCCGGCGTCGGTCGACGGTGGCGTGGAGTAGGAAATCCTGATTGGTCGACAGAATCATCACGTCACAGCCACATGACATCGCACGTGAATTTCAAACAATCCACAACGCTCACGTGACGTCACGAGTGGAAATAAAGGGATTCGAAAACGACATCTAATGTGAATTAAAGGTCGCCTCATGTCTCAGATTTCACTTTATCAAAATTCTAAGAAATTTTGACGGAGGCGGGATTCGAACCCACAACCCTTCGGTTGCGAACTAAACGCTCTACCGACTAGGCCGCGCACACACTTTTTTTATTCATTACATGATGTAAGGCGAAGATACAAGGCCAACATACAGACACACACGTAAGACACTAAAAGACCTCAGCCAACTTGGCTGATGTCGGGAAATGCTAAAAGCAGAGAGCTCATCAAAAAGAGGCCACCAATCCGGTGGTGATTGCTGGGTTTTGAACATTAACCTAAGAAAACACATGTGTTCTACAAAGCATTTGTGGACAAGACGCTCGTCATTATCCGCTTGTCGCACAGGCATACGGCACCGCCATATGATGTGCAGGCTCAGAAGCAGGATTATGTCGTAAGGAACACTATGTTCTCCATCGACAGCTATAAAACGTATGCAATCTGGCGTTAATGGGAGATCTTTTTCGAGCGTCCTTTGGAGGACGTCGCCAAAAGAAGACCTCGTCGCAACGGTCTCAAAAGACGTGTTCAATGGTCTCCGGTTTTTTAAAAGGATGCAGTTGCCGGACAATGCCACTGGTATGCATTTTTCAATCAATCAGGCTTTGACTGGAAGTGCCTTACTATGCAATTAAAAAAAGTTTTCGTGTTCAATGACACCATTATTCTTTTAGCTCTTTTTAACACATCTTACCCTGGGCATGCACTGTACAAAAAAAAAGGATACACGTAAATGAGAAAAATAAATAATTCAAATCTTTCGTTAGTCTTTTACGTGACACTTGAGACAAGTACTCGAGCGAGAACCGTGTGATTAAAAAACAATACGCACCAGCAACTTCTTTGTAAAAATAAAACACACAGGCACTGATGTCCACGCTCCATGAAACAATATAAAAAAGCTCGCTGCTCAGTACTTCAATGATGTTCGCAAAAACAGATATTTTGGTAGCGAAGAAAAATATATGTATTGACCAATTGCCTCACAAACAAACGAGAAAGGTGACAACCACCGGCTTTGACTGTACGAAAATATTTGTGCAGCTTGTACACTCCCATACAAAGAACCAAATAAAAACTGCAAAAATACGATGTATACGCTGTTTGTTGATTCGCGAGCGCAGCAGCACCTGCAAGAAGTACCACACTTTGGCTGCAAGAAAGGCATCGCAAACACCCGTTCGAGCGAAAATGGATAACCACCCCCACCTGCCAACCGTCTCGCTTTAGCGCGCAAAGCTTCAACTTGAACGCGCCAATACCCGTCGTTGGCACGGTAGTGTTTGAAGGGGGACCCCAATATAGCTGGACGGTGATTCGGTCCATACCAGACGTTCAAAGACAGCCGGCGTTGAAAACCGATTGCCGTACCCCAAACCAATACTCTTATCCCAATTAACAGAACTGCTCGTATTGACACAAACATTTCCGTTAGCACTTCGGATTTTACAACAATCTTTGTCCCAATAAAAAAAATCGCCACGCCGTTTGCGTACGACACAATCCGCCTTTCATGAGATTTTAACTTAATCTGCACGAATTAAATGGCTCCGAATAATACTTAGACAATACGGCTCCAGACAAATACGAAAGAGCGAAGGCGAAAGTGGACAGCCCTGTCGCACCAAAGAAAAAAACCGAATGAGCTCGCTTACACACTTGTTCACTGCAAAACCGGTGGCACAGTTATTGTACGCCATGCACACACGGTTACACAAAACAGAACCTAAAATTGGCATGGTTTAGTATAGAAAAACGAGTTTCATGCGACACACGGTCGCATGAGACCTTTCTTTCTTGATTGACTTCTAACATTGCAACCCTTCTCACCATAGCGTCGCAGCACTCCAAAATACATCGGGCTACATGTATGTTTGTTAATATACTTCGCACTTTTATTCCGCACGTCCTGTGTAGCTCAATAATTCTAATAACCGTTCGTAAACGCTCCTCTAAAACCTTCATCAGAACCTTATTGTATATGTTTGCTAAAGTGATCGGACGGCACGATCCAACTGAAAGAAGTTTTATGGGATCATCATCATTATTGGGTGTAAAAATTCTGTGCGTGCACAAAAACGATGAAGGCAAAACGTTAAGTCTGTACGCTTCGATAAATAGGCAGTGCAAAAGAGGGCAAGTTGCTCTTTAAACGCTTCGTAAAACTCAGCGCCCAAACCGTCGGGTTCTGGCACTTTTCCTATCTGCAAATTGTCAATCGCCTCTTCTACTTCCATAACTCGATGGGTTGCTCTACCTTTTCTTTCGGATCATCCGAAAGCCGCGGCCATAACGGTAAATGAAAGGCTGCAAACATCCTTTTTGGGCGCGCGACAGCTGAAGAGGTCTTTACAATAGTCGACGAAAGCGTGTTCGATGATATGTTTATCGCATGCATGACAGAACCTTTTAATGTAAAATCTGGCTGATGTCATTTCTACTCGCGTAATTCTTTACGCCCCTATCGCCCTTTTCCTGAGTATCTCCCCGAGCGATAGCCGCTTACACTGCACAAGTACCATAGCCCCCCCCCTTCTCCCCCCCCCCCCCCCATACTCTTCGGCATCGAGGACCTCGAGGCGCTTCTTGATACTGATCATATCGCCCGAAAGGCACTCTTTCTGCATCAGCTTCTGAAGCAGGCAATTTAACTTGCAGGCTTTCTTTCTTTTCTTTGTGCTTCAATAAACTTGAGCGCTCATTCACTAACATCTTGGTATCTTGATTAAACAGTTGCCACTTAACGCCGAATTCCTCCCCTTTTGCCCGTGCCAAACCTTCAAGATTGTTTCGAACCGCCCTTGAAAAACAATCGTCGTCTAGAAGCTTGGCAACTTCCATGAACCCCAACAGAACTTCATCGGCGCTTCTTTAAAAGAATCAATCATAAAGTAAACAAGAGCGTGATCACAAAAGGACACGTGATCGACCCCGTACTGCTTACACGCTCGTACAAGCTCGAGTGAAACGCGCGTGACTGATGCCCTGAAACTTGGTGTACTGTACCCCCTTCCCACTTGAAGCGAAGTGCGCAACGTCTTTTAAGTCCCCGTCGTTCGACCATATCACCCAAAAAACCTTCACTCACGTCCCTATAATGCGCTTTAGTCGCACTGTCATGCGCTGAACACACACAGTTAAGGTCCTCTAACAAAATAACGAAGCGGTTCGTTTGCACATACTGTTCAATATAAATCGTTGCTGTTTTCTCACAGCAATGATCCTGATTGTGTGGAATGGACGTTGAACGTGTATGCTCCTGCATTCCTTCCAATAATCACACCTGCTCTAGGATGCCTCAATGTCCTTGGAGGCACCCTAATTTGCTCTTGACACAGTGAAGTCAAAGCTAACGGTGCCCGTGCGCTCGCGCACTTTGTGCGCCGATCAAAACAGCGCACGCGCGGTCTTCACTTTCCATGTGCCAGAGAAGCTTGTCCCCGAGTACATTTAAGAGCATCCGCTGCAAACACCAACCAACAAAATGGGGTCCCAATCATGGCCTCACATACGATACTTTTGACTTTAGTCATAATTTGTAGGAAACACTTTAGTTTTAAAGTACACTGAACGTAACAAATACGTTGTCATAATGTAAAACTCTACTGGGACACTTTTCAGGGTTGTGTATATACCGCACCGTGCGTGGTGGAGTCGACAATTCAAGCGGCTCCTGCGCACAGGCACGGAGTTCGAACCCCACTCGGCCCTGTTCTTTTTTTCTCAGTCCTTGTTTTCCTGGAAAGTTCCACACTCCAGAAAAGCTCGCACGTCAGCTTTCCCGCACAACACTCAAAGAGCTAATCACCGCAACTTACGGAGCCAGCTCAGCCAATGACGATGCCCAAACATGTGTTTAGACTAAAAAACGCAACCTGAGTTGTGATATTAAGCAATGCAAGCGTGGCGTTTTGCATTGCTTAATGTCACAACTCAAACTGCGTTTTATTTTTGGTCTAAACATATGTTTCGGCATCGTCATTCGCTGAGCTGCCTGCGTAAGTTGCGGTGATTGGCTCTCCGAGTGTTGTGCGGGAAAGTAGACGCACGGGCTCTTTTTAGAGTGCAGCCTCTTCTCAGTCGTCATCGTGTGCTCACAACGTTCTTGAACGTGTACCGTACGTCTACAGCAGACAAGATCACGTTTGCCCACACAAGATGCTGTAAACCCTTTTCTCTTTACCTTTGTAGGCACGAATTCGTCTTAATAAACATTTATTTTAATTCTTCACACGAACTTGTGTTTCTTTTTCGTGACAATAGAAGCTATTCCATACTCAATTGCTAATTTTATCGGTACTCGGTAACTTATATTATAAACATTTTTGTTCTGTATTTGATGCAAGACTGACTGCACCTCAAAAAGGAGTGAGTTCAGTCCACACTTTCCTGCAGGACAACGGCAGCCAATCGCGGCGAGAGAATATGAATGTCCCAGCGAATGACCAAGCTCAAATAACGATTAGACAAAATAAAAAAACGCAATGTGCGCAGGGACGATCGGCATGACGTTTTACTCTTTATTTATTTATTTATTTCACCATAGTATCGAGTAGGATACATAACTAAGGTTAACATAATATGTGTAACAGCCGTACAATCACAGTCCGTGCTTCCCTGCACCGGAACATGCACAATACATGAATCAAACAGGTGCAATGCCCACAATATAAACACTACAAACACAGCCCTTAACGCTATCAAACGTTATGAAATAAGAGATGCGAATTCCTCCCGGCTACGTGCACTTACAACAATTCCATGTAATTGGTTCTAATCCCTCGCTGTCTGCAAAAAGAATGAGTATCTAAAGCATTCCTTGCTAAACCTTCTTTCTTTCACATGCCTTCCCTGCCTATTCCTTGTTATTCGCGACATGTCTTCACTTATATATTGGTGCTTGTCAACAAGGACCAAGTTGTTAATAATGTTGTAAAAAGATTTAACATTTTCTGTTTTGTGCGGCGTTGGAGCATCGGTAAATTGGCTTTGCTGTACAGGGTGAAACCGATTCCTGTCTCCGATACCGAGAGTATATGAAACGCGATGCCCGTTGCTGTACGCTTTCCTATTTTAACTCAAATGTGTTTACGTCCGGATTCCAGACTATCGCACGCGTGTTCCAGTGTCGGGCGCACTAACATATTGTGTGCGATGAGCTTGGTTTCCGGTGAAGCAAGCTTAAGCGTTCGTCTGATAAATCTTTTTTTAGCCAATAACATTATTAACGTGCTCTGCTCATTTTAGATCTGAAGTGATAATACCGATATACTTATATTCAGTAACACTGGTTAAAATTATTCTATACAGTGTGTAGTTAAACGTTAAAGATTGATGCCTGTGAGTTATGGTCATGCATAGGTTTTTTGGTGTGTCCAGCGACATTTTCAATTTTGTACACCAATCATTTAATTTAGACAAATACACATTTAATCTAATCTGATCGGGAAGGAATTTGACTTCGATAGTAATAATACAATAATCTGCAAATAATATATCTTAAATATGTGGATGATCTATAAGGTCGTTAACATATACCAGAAACAATAATTTCCCAAGTACCGACCCTTGTGGTACACTCAACTCAACATGACGTATATCAGACCTTTTTTCGTCAATACTTAAAAATTGCTTACGATTAGTGAGAAATGACTCCATCCAGTTAAAAAAGTTACAATGTCCTAAAACAGATTTTAATTTAATTAGTAGTTTTCTATGACTTACCTTGTCAAACACCTTCTTAAAGTCCAAGTATATTGTCACGAATTAAGGCGACGAGAAGGCGAAGAGTGAACTGAAGATAAAGATTTAATGGGCGAACTTCTGCCAACCAAAAATAAGTAAAGAACGAAAGAGCGTCGAGGCAGCAGAAATATAGGCGGCGATTCGGCGGCGACAACAGAAAGCGAAAGGGAGACTGCCTCGACAAGGTCGCGGGCAGCTCCTTATCTAGAGTGCGTCGTTATCTCGAAAGTTCGGCAAAGAAAGTTCGAGCGTCGCGCGCTCGGGCCGAGGATGAACTGGCACTTTCGAGAACAACAAAGCAAAGGGAAAGTTACAATTAGTGCGAGAATGAATGGGAATCTTCTAGAAGACCGTGACCAAGCGTTGCTTTCTCGGCTCTGCGGGCGGCAATATTATATCTACTTGTCCCCTACCATCACGACTTCACAAAGATAATGCGCAACTTCTACAAGCTGGGACACTGTCGATAGGCCCTCACGAAACCCATGATGGTAATCGATCAGAAACTTGTTACAAGGAAGAAAGCGTCTGACATGTTTGGAAACTACATGCTCCAAAAGTTTTGCACGACCTTGAAGTTAAGGCGTTGGGCCTATTGTTGGAGAAAGATGTTCCTTCGCTGCCTTTCGGTATAGGAATTATTTTACTCATTTTCCGGTCCTCTGAAGAAATTTCCGTTGCCAGCGATTTTTTTTAATTACAGAGGTATATGGCCATTTAGTCCGCGTATCTCTTTAGAAAGGCACTGAGAATTTCGTCTGGGTCCATCATTTTATAAGTTTTTTTAGATTCAGTAAAAAAAAAAACATTATTTCTTCCACTAAACATTTCAAGTCATCCGCGTCTGGAAAGTCTTTGAGTAACTGAAACTCTATTGGTTCATTATCGTCTTTCGTGAAAACGCTTGATACGAATGTTTTAAACCGGTTTTTAATGTCTTGCTTATGAGTAGTAATTCCCTCCTTTTTACTTAACTCGGAAACACAATTTTTGTTGCTAAAAACCTCCAAAACCTTTGTGGTGATTATCTGAGAAACTGTCGCATCGTGAAAGAAAATACTTCTGTTTTGATTCTTTCATTCGACTTTTCATCGTAAAGTTCAATGCTCAATTTTATTTTCTAAAGCTTCACTTTGTTCTTGACAGATTAATCCTCTACGTCATTTCACCTTTCGATTTAGTCAACTAATTTCCCGCGTAATCAAGGGATTGTGTACTCCTTTTTTTATACCTTCAAAGGAAAACTGTGTCATCTTTTGTGTACTATTTGTTGCTTGAAACCTCAGTCACATGCCATTCACGCTTACTGCCTGTTGGCAGCCGAGCGCCTCAAACGGTCCGAAGCAAATGTCTAACTCATCAAACACTGTTGTGTCGTCAGCCATGTTATAATTTCTGTATGTTAATTATGCTTTAGTTTCTTTCCGAATCGGGCTCAAGGTCATAGGAACACTAACAGTGGAATGACCTGAAATATCGGGTATTACATCGACCACGCATAATCTTGATACTAGACAATAACTTAAGAAAAAAAACAAGATCTAAAATTGATTTGTTACCGTGCTGTATGCGAGTAGAGTCCCTCACTATTTGATGAAGGCCACGACTAGAGAACACATCTATTATTGCAAAACCGCTGATTCTCGCTCCCGTTGTCCCGGTAGCGTTTTATATCATGCCGCGCCCGGATTGTTTAGGTCTCCCGCAAGAATCGGGTGTTTGTGCTGCTGTATTCGTAAATCAAGCACGAAGTCATTCAACTTATCCACAATGGCTACATCAGGCCCAGGGGGCCAATATACGGCACCTATGATCACTTCTCGAGTTACAAGGTAAATCATTGCTCATTGGGCGTTGTTACGGCCCTCATATTGTCTTTGTGCATTTGCTACACCACCGGCTAAACCAATCAGGCAGAGTAAATGAGCCGCACTCCTGCGTTGACGAAGCATTTTTGTTGCTTCCTGATTGGCTCCGTATGATCCCTAGCGTCGCTGCGTTCAGACGTAAAGGGAAACGGAATGTAGCGACTGACTTTTTGATAAGAGGCTTCTGCGCGATAACCAAAGTAACATAAAAAAAGACGTGTTGGGGACCTCTTAACATTGTGGACATCCCGAAACCGAGGGTAATGAAAATGGACCACGCGCATAAAGATTCCGGCTCCACTGCGGCGTTTCCCCATTTAAATGTGTTTTTTTCTCTTCCAATACGTAGTTCATTTTTACGTCATAACAAAGCATTTGGAGAAGCTACAGCGGTTGTATGTTGTGTCGGCTGACACCGGGCATCGAGACGGTCGTGGGTGGGGCTTTTGAGCTCGACCTGAAAGTCTTCTTTAATAACGTGAAATGGGGCAATGAACGTCTCAGGTGAATTTCAGGCCTTTTGTGCGTGTGTCCATTTTTATGACTCGAGTTTTCTTGCGATATTGTAACTTGGTGACTTCTTTATTTGTGTGTGGGTAACTGTAACTACGCTCGAAGAATTCTATTGGCAGATATAAATTTGGAAATACATTGTACTCTGCAGCGCGGTGCTACAATTTGGATGTATCCTTTAGTTTGATTTCTGTGACGCTTGAAAGGAAAGGCTTAAAAAGTGAGCACTTCTTTTAAATTAGAGGCCCTGTAAAACAATAACTAACGCAAAATCGGAATATTTAATACCGCGGAGCTGTTATGTTGTTTTATTATGTTTTGAGTACATGCTCCGACGCTAAGATGTTCAGTAATTGCTGAGAATATGGACCAAAAAGTTGCCATGGGAAATGCATGGGCTCTTCTACTGCGATATCCTCTTGACCATTGCAGTCAACTTAATGCTTATCCGTTACCGATTGTAGCAGACATGTTTTCCACTCTTCTAGGTGGCAAGTACTTCTGTAAGTTGAATTTGACCAGTGCTTGCCAAAAGCTTGAGCTTGTCCACAACTCGAATATCTACAGCACCATCACCAGACATGCATGTAAAAGTGCAAGCGCTTACCGCTTTAAATCTCCACAGCGCTAGTACCATGAACCAGATGCTAGAAGGATTTGGACACATGGTATTGCATGTCGATGACATAATGCTTACTTTAGTCACTTTCGATGACCACCTTCAATTTTGGACCAAGTTTTCGCTCTAGTGATAGCGAAAGGACTTTAGGCCAATCTTCAATAATGCGGCCTGCTACAGAGTAGCGTGGAATACCTCGGCTACAAAATCAACGCTAAGGAATTACATCCGATGACAGTAAGGTGCAAGACACTTGAAACACGCCGTTTTGATCCATAAGCGCTCATGTTCAGGGCCTGCTAAAACTACAGGAAATTTTTGACAGACCTCTCTAGGAGCTTAAAACCACTCCAAGAAAAACAGCCGCTACAAGTAAACACTTAAATGTGAAAGCGCCTTCAAGAAAAAAAAAGGGGGGGGGGGACTTGCTGCAGAGCTAAGGCTCACTCGTTACGACCCAAACAAGGCTCTTTGCCTCGTCTGTGAAGCGTCTCCAAGAGGAGTGGGAAGCAGCGATCCCCACGTTCTGCCAAATGTGGGAAAAAGGCGCGCCGCTCGCGCACCTCCAGAACCTTCTCACCAAGTGGGCGCAAGACGGACAGATCGAGCAAGAGACACTAGAACCGATGGGCGCCCAATCAAGCTGCGCAAAGCGTGTAAGCGGAGACCAAGTTCGTCTGCTTCTTTTTCAGGTGTTGTGTTGACGTCAGAGACGCCGAAGCTCTGATTGGTTCTGAATGAAGGATAGCGGGTAGACCTCAAGGCAGCTTGCTTTGAGGTATGCCCACTATCCCTCAATTGGAGCCAATCAGAGCTCGACGTCTTCCTGACGTCGCCGCAATTCCTGCGCAAAAAGCAGACGACTTGCTTTCCGCATATTGTGATGGCGCTCGCCGTCTTTGCGCGTTTGTTATACCCATCACTCATCGTGAATGCGGCGTGATCCTGCTATCGTTTTCAATGCATTATTGATCTTCGACAGTTAACACACGACAGTAGTATACCATTGGCTGCGGTCAGACGTAGAGTGAAACAGAGCATAGTATAAAAACCCGTCGTATGCTTGTTTTTTAGTGTTTGTTTTTTCGTTTTTTTTTTTTTTGCAGCCAGGAAAAGATACAATCAGCGGTTTTTTAAACTCATATCATTTCCAACGATAAAAGCCACACAGACGACACAAAGGTAGATTTCTAACCCCGTTTAATAGCATGTTTGCTCGCACGTAGGGCTGTCCCCTCACCACGTACCCGAAATGCAGATAAGAGTTGAGCGTGTTAATTGTAGGAAAAGTGAAACGTATTACTTTGTTAGCGAGGTCTTACAAGTTATCGGATTGTAAACTCTAAATACTGGATTTCCACGGGCTATCATGAAGGCGAAAATGCAGTTGAGAGAAATGCGTTTTCCATTATCTTGAAGCCATCTTTCAATGTCATCTTCTGTGTAAAACGCTAGATCTTCTTGAGAATCCGTCGCAGTACAATTTTCATGGATTCCGGATGTTTCCTCGTGGTCCTTCTTTAGTTTCTTTTCTTTTGACACAATTTGATCTTCCAAGTCATCCACTGCGTTTTTCAACTCCATTTTTCTCAGCGACAAATCACATCCTATAAAAGCGATGAGATCCCAATTAATTGCGGACATTGCACGGACAGTGTTGGACGATTGTGAAATACTCAAGCGTGCAAAAGCAAGTGACTGCAAATCAGGGTGGAAAAAAATAATACCGGAATAAATAATTGGGCGATTTGGTACGTAAAAAAACAACAAATTAGTCGTTAGTTCTTTACACAGCAGTTGTTTAGTTTGCCGGAACATGGCGACATGTTACCCACTGTATACCAGCAATTTAGCCAGTGCAGTGCGACTGCTAACCTAGGTTCTTTAACGTGTATCACGCAGTAGTGATACACGACCGCACGCCGGTACGATGCTCATCCAGATCGAAACGACAGAGGCGGGAATTGAAACGAGTTGTACGTTTTCATCTCGAAACGGTGCGTCTTAATACGGACAAAGAGAAAGACTGGACAACACGAGCGCTGGTGTTATCCAGTCTTCCTCTTCGTGCCTATAAGTCGCGCCTTTTCAAGATGAAAAAAATAATGAATGTCTTGAAAAAATAAAATAAATCAGATTTATTTGATTTAAATAAAATATATTTGATTTAGATAAGATTTATTTGATTTAAATCACTGTAGCTAGGAAAGAGTGATCACAACAAGATGTATTCTTCAACATGGCAGATTGATTGATCAATTCGGCCGGTCAATGATTACAATGCGGAAGAAAGAATCACTGTAAATGTAAAATACAGTTCAATGTACAACTTTTTATTGCTGTAAGCTTAACCATGCTAGAAAAAAACAGCGTAATATTTTTAGTTAAATAAAAACTATTATTTGGTTTGCTTTTCAAGTTCAACTTGATTGCAGTATGATACCATTTTTTCTAGTTCTAGTTTCGTTCTGTTGCGTTCTGATTTTGTAGCAATAACTTTACGTAGCTGACGAACAAAGTGGAAGGTCGATATCTAGCTCAACGCTCCCATTTTCTCTGAAGAACACTTCTTTTTGCTCGTGTACAGCCTTATAGAAGACGTTTTTAATTTATGATTCTTTAATTTATATACAAAACAAATGAGCATAGAGAGCATCAAAGGATAGACAAACGGTGAATAAAAAAATATTTTTGTGTTAGTTTTGTGGAAAACGTTTGATTTAAATCGTCTTACTCAAACAAGCCTGATTTAAATCATGATTTTTTATATCACCATTATTTTTATTATCCACATCGCTGCAAATAAAAACGACAATCGCTTGCAGCGGATAGGAGCTAGTAAAAGTTAATCATGTAAAATAAAAAATTCAGTTTTCAGTCAGCGCTTGTATTTGTTCCTCCTCCTGCTTTTATTTTTGTGGGTAGTTTTATTTTAGTTAACCATATAACACTACTCGTTACCAAAATAAAAAAAGATAAGCAAAGTGTGTTTCTGTTTTTTCACCCCAGACTCGAGTTGTTTTATGACGTAAAACTTAGAAAAACCTAATATCTCCTTCAATCGGAAGTAATTTGCTCCTTGAAACAAAGTCGCAAGGGTAGGCATTCAATAATTTCGTTAAATAATTAGAGCTCATCTGCTCGAAGTCGTGGTCAGCTATGTGCAATACATTTGAATATATTTAAAGTGTTCAAAAAGGTCAATCACGAATTGCTATTTATGAAACTTAAGGACTATGGGCTTGGCCATGTGTACATTGCCTGGTCCAGGAGTGATCTACATAAAAGTGTTCGAGTTTCTGACTACTTGTCACGTCCTTTCATGTCTGTTTCGGGTGTGCGCGAATCTAAGCCCTGTGTGGTTTATTATTTTATAAACAATATGATATCCTCCATGAAACACTCGCAGGTGTTCATATGTGCAGACGATGTAAGGCTGTTTCAGAAGGTGAATTTTATCTCCAACTGTTCTTTTCGGCAAGATGATGCTTGTTCAGTACGGAAATGGTGCATCTCGAACAATCTACTTTTGAATCCCCGCAAAACCCAAGTACTGTCTTTAATTGCCGAGAAAGCGTTGGACGTTATTCTATGTATACTGCCTGGAAATAAAACAAGTCGGACCATACTATGGTGAGAGATCTATGTTTTTATTATTATTACATTTTCTTTAATTCTATCATTAACTCCATTGTTAGCCAGTCCCTACGCACGTTTGGAATAAGGGCTTGTTTAATTAGACCATTCACCCCTCATCATTGTTTGTTGAGGCTCTTCAGTACTCATGTACACTATAAACTTAAATTAGCATGTGTCGTTTGGAACTCTATCTCGTGTACCTAAGGTGGAAGTAATGTACACACGCATAAACGATTTGCACAGATTCATTCATTCATTCAATCACTCGTTCATTTATTTCTTCTATGTGCTCTTGAATAGCTTGACGCCGATAATGATACACAACAGATTGATCACAGGCTAGTCACAACCGTCACAAAAGTTGGATTAAAAACATCAATATCTGCTACGCCGAGGGTAATATACAGGTGTTAAACACGGGTGTGAGACATGTTGGGATGATTTGATTGACACAGAAAGTCAGAGAAATCCGCAAAAATCGACTCGTAACATGAATATTAAAAGCTGATGTGAGATCAGGACAGTAAATTAATCCATTAATACATTTATACAAAAAACTAGATCTCGCGCACGTCGTCTAGAATACCAAAGTAGGGCAATTGCATTGTTCTAATAGATTCTCAAAAGAATAGTAAACTGTACGACAGACATAACGATCATAAAAATTCGAAAGAAACGTTCCTGAACATTTTTTATCCTATTTTGGCTCGTAAGACTAATACAATTCCAGACAACACAGGAAAACTCCAACTTGGACCGGATTAATAAGAGTTATAAAAGTAAAATAGATGTTGACGTAGAGAACTCACGCGTAATTCTAGAGGTGACACCCATCTTACGGAAACAGTCATTTCTAAGGTTATTAACATGTATAGTAAAAAATAAGGAAAGAGTCTATGTATGCACCAAGATCACCTGTGCACTCGACACTGCAATGGAACATCACCGATCTGGTAACAAGAGTTGATTTTTCCTACCTTTCTAGACAAGGACATGACAACAGTTTTAGAAGGATTGAGCATCAACACGTCCTGACGACACCAATCACACACTAATTCAACATCGTCCATAAGCTCGTCGCACTCATTCAAGGCAAGGATAAGATCTGCCTAAGCAGCTTGATATCATCTGCATATTGCAAGATGGCTGAATAATGAGCAATTGAGTTAAGTTCATTAATAAATAATTTGAAAAATGTCGGCCCAGGTATGGACGCCTGCGAGTATACCCGAAAGAGAAACGTAGGGCTGGAAGAGGTGTCCAAGATCATGTACAAAGTTGTGTGTATCGGATGGATAATCAAGAAACAATGAACAAAGTGAGATACTCATGCCGTAGGATCCTAGTTTATGTATAAGGAGCGAAAGTCAACCAAGTCGAAAGCCTTTGAAAGGTCAAAATATACGGCGTCTACCTGTCCACGCTGACACACAGTAGGCGAAACAAAATTTTAAGATGACACTAAATTTGTCTTTACAAACCTTCCACGCACAAAGCCATGTTATGAAGGGCTTAAAAAAGTTTGAAATGGGATTGTATAAAACAATTTCATAGACCTTTGCAAACGGACATAGAAAGGACACGGGTTTGTAATTTTTGACATCTTCCTTTCTGTCATTCTTATGTACTGGAAGAGTAGTAGAGTTCTTCCAAAGTGAAGGAAAAGTGAGGCTTTTCAACGACACGTGAAAAATATATGTTAAGACGGGTGAAAAAATAGCATAGCGTCCTTTAACAATAAATTGGGATACCGTCAAATACGACTGATTACTTTGGCTTGAGTTTTCTGATAGCAAGTTCAATGTCAATAGGTTCAAAAGATATGATTGACAGGTGGTCACTAGCATTGTCACTCCCGACAGACATAGGCAGTCCGGTGCGGACGCAAGAATGAACCTGGCGAACGCATTCGATACGTCCTCAGGTTCACTCAGCATAATGCTAGACGAGTCAGCTAAGTTTATTGTTGACGAAGTAGTAGTTGTACGTTGCTCCACATATCGCCAAAACGCATTGGGTCACGGTAGAAACTGCGCTCTACTGACTCACGGTGTGATATTTTATCGTGTTTCAGGATTTCTTTAGCTAGCACACGCGATTCAGAAAAATTCCAGGTACCAAGAAGCCGAGTGTTCAATTTATTGTTCCCATGATGATGCAGTTCTTTTTAAAACAAATCTAAGCTCCCTAGGTACAGTGCGTATAATGACTTGTATAATGACGCCTTTTGGGGACGAAACGTTCAAGTGCAGGTACAATATATTTTGTAAACGCTTCAATGGCACAATTTACATCTGTCATTTAGAGCACTGCACGGGACCGGGCCAGCCCGAAGGACCGAGCCTGGCCCGGTCCGTGTCCGGGCTCGGGCCGGTTAGCACGCATTTTCTCGGGCCCGAGCAGGGCTCGGGCTTGAACAAAATTTTTCTGGCCACGCCAGTCCAGTTGTTAGTCATGGACCAGGCCGGCCCGAGCGGTGACTGGGCAGTCGTGTACCGCAAATTCTAAATTGTTGATAAGAAAAAGTGTGCCCATTGATCGTTTAGGTTCAATGAAAACCAACAAGCGAAATGCAAAATCACTACGGCGCCGATAAAAAAAGAAGATAACTTGTACTTAGAAAGTTTTCACGTGGAGAAAAGGAAACGTATATGATTCCACCAAAATAGAGGGAATGTACGGTCAAAAAATGAGGGCACTCCAGTCGCAGGGTGCAACATGAATGTCCTTTTCCCCGGCCTTTCGAACTAAAAAAAAGGAGAGAAAAACGTGAGCTTGTTTTTACACTTTTGGGAGGGGACCTTACTATGCCACGCAAGATAAGCTAACTAACATAGATAATTTTATGCTTACGCAGCCTTTTTAAGATGCACTAGCGAAATTGTGATTGTTTCTTCACAAAAAAAACAAGCGTGTAGAGAGGAACGTTCTCTGTGAAACAAATTGAACAACGAAAATTTAAGTATCCCTTCAAGAAATGCATACAATAAATAAAACATTGCCCACTTTTTTTTTTCAAAATCACTTATGAAGTGCATATTTCACCCATATGCTCAAAATACATCGGCTAAGTCGGGATATTTATCGTGTAAAAAAAAACTCGGCCAACTTGAAAAGAAATTTAAATGAAATATGCTCGCTTTATGCTTAAAAACTTTTAGGTTAAAACCTGCAAACTTTTCGGGCTCATGTATATAATCTGTTAAATTCGGGCCGGGCTTGGGCTTATATTTAAAAAATTTTGTCAGGCTCGAACCGGGCACAACATTTTGTCTAAAAATTCTGCCGGGCCCGGGCCGAAACCCGGGCAGTGTCTCTTCCGGGCCGGGTCGGGCCAGGCCTAGAAATTAAATATTTTATCGGGCTCGGGCCGGGCCTTTACCGGGCTGGGTCGGGCCGGGCCCAGAAATTCCGGCCCATGCAGTGCTCTATGTCATGCAATATGTGCATGCCCAATCTACATTATCTACATATTGATAAATGCCAAAGTAATCGCCTCTTGAGAAGCAAGTGACTCACTATTATTGTACTTTTCTTTCCCCATGGAAACCATGGAGGAAACTGAAAAAGGAACGTGCGAAACATCCCGTAATACCAGCGGACTGGAAACAGGCTCAATGTTGTCAAGATAAGAGTTGACCAAATCAGATCCCGCACATGTCCTTCTGAGTTTGGATACTATTCAATTGGATAAATCCAAGGAAGCTAACAAATTAAAAAGAGTATTCCGCCTTAAATAACGCAGTGCCAGTTCACAGAGCAATATGTTGCAAGTTCCGGTTTATATAAGGAATGTAGAAATCACCAAGAATGTGCATAGCGATGTCGATCTACAGGGTGAAACAAGGAGATGGCAGTCTCTTTAAATCGACCAGAAAATTCGGTTTCTTAATCTATCGCGCTACGACTTTGTGCAGCGTTGCCCACAGATGGTGCATTTTTTTGTAAAGTTGCAAAGAGCGAACTACTTGAGGAAAACGTAAAGAAAGAAAAAGGCTTAGCTCCATGGAAACGCAGCTACGCCACCGGTCTTCAAACAACACGGCGCCGTTTCGCACGGGAGACAAGAGATGGCGCAACGAACGCCCCCAACGAACGAGCATAACGGCGCCGAGAGCCGGCACTTTAGCAGACGATCCTTTCGACTCAAAAGCGGCTCGCGTTCCGCCTCCGGCTCAGCAACACTTCCTTTGATTTGCTTACTCTCAAACTCTCACTCTCTCTCTCAGGCGGCGAAAGTCGCAGAAACAAAAACAGGCGCGGTAACAACAAGGACCTGCAGTTCCTTGTCTGCTAAACACGCCGAGCTCTCGGCGTCGTCTGCTCGTTCATTGGCGGCAGTTGGCGTCGCGACCGCTTGCGCCATCTCTTGTCTCCCGTGCGAAACGGCGCCGTGTTGTTTGCAGACCGGTGGCGTCGCTGCGTTTCCATAGGAGCTAAGCCTTTTTCTTTCTTTACTTTTTCCCTCAGGTAAGTCTCGCTCTTTGCAAATTTTGAAACAAAATGCACCATCTGTGGGCAACGCTGCACAAAGTCGTAGCGCGATAGGTTAAGAAACCGAATTTTCCGGTCGATTTAAAAAGCCTGCCGTCTCCTTGTTTCACCCTGTACACACAGTTTATCTACCAGCATATCCAATTGGTTCGAACACCTAGGTCTGTCGAGATTAGGAGGAAAATAAGAAGCTTCTTTCTTTTCGTTGAGTAAAGAAGCTTTAGTTGCGAGTCAGCGCTCTGTCCTGTCTGGTTTGTCTCTTCCTTTGTATCCTTGCGCTGTTTTATTCCATTATGTACAACGATTACCAACTAGCCCAGCTATCAACCTTATTATAGAAAATAAGAAGCACTGATTAGCAAACTAGTGTTATCACGGAGTGTTCTTTCAGTTCAAACACACTCTCACACGAATTCAAGATCAAACCGGCGAATAGCCGGCAAATGTTTCCAAACTGCAATAAGTACACCCCTACTACCAACTTCAACCGCAAGCTTTTTCAACATCTCGGTCCCAACGAAACACTGCCTAGTCGGGTAGAAAATAGTCCCGTGATTCAAATGAGTTATTTAACCAAGTTTCACGTAACGAAATAACATCGTAATCACTTAAAACAACGTTGTTAAAAAACATATTAGCCTTAGTACGCAGGCCACGGACGTTTTTATAATACACTGAACAATTCATTCGACGAGCTAGTTTGGCGTAGCTGCTTCACGATTCTCATTGCCCTGCACAACGTCTAAGAATGGCCTGAAAATGGAGGCCATGGGCCAAACGTCTGCATTGTTCACTTTTTTTTTCAAATCAACCAAAATAAAATCAATTAATTTTTTTTCTTCATTTGGAGAGGGAAAACGAAAAAAAAAGTAACAGAATTTTGTTGCTTGACATGTCTCCATCTTCCCTCAGCAGCAGCAGAGAAAAAGCACACAAAACAATTAACACACAAAAATAAATAGTATATGTAGTTATTCGTTTGAAAACAAAAGCAATGAAAATGACCACACGTCATGCACTTACGTTAAAGGGGTCATGAAACGATTTTCCTACTTCTTCCTCCTTAGCTTTAATCCTCAACTCAAATGCGAATTGTGAAATCACGTGGTCGTGACATTCCTTCGGCACCGGTGCGATGACTCTAGCTTCCACCGTGCTTTTTATGCACACCATAGAACTTGTCATTCCCCAGTGACGATAAGTTCTGTCAGGGCACTCATTGGCCACGAACGCGAATCCAAATATTCGTCGACGGATTGATTGTTGACGAGCGCATACGTCCGAGTGACGCAGTTCTCGTGTCCAATGCGTGAGCTGGGCTCTGCTGACGTCAGTTTGGCGCCGGTGACGCGCCTTTGGAACCGCGGATGTATCATAGTGAAAAGGCGGAGAGCTTTCGAAGGCAAGAAGGTACAAAATAGTCCGCTATATTTTCAAATGTTCGTACCGAAAAGCTGGCTTTTGACTTTCTAGCCTCTTTCTTTTGGCCAACTAAACGATATGCGATTAGTAAAGTCCCAATTTAAAATCATTCATCCCAACCCAAAATTCGTTTCATGGGCCCTTTAACATTGGAGGCTCAACAAGAAAATGAAAGAAAATAGGTGTTTAGTATAGACCAAATTTCTATGTTTAATTCCCTCAAACGATTTAAGAGACGGGGAAGAGTACTTCGCATCTGATTTCCATAATTTCTTCTGGAGTACGGCACTAACAACGTAGCTGTGCTGCGTGTATTATAAATCGTTTCTCTAATTGTAAGCTGGGAAATAGACAGAAATACGTTTTCTTTGTGATGAAAATACTTTTTTATAGTTGATGCAAAGTGTATAATTATAGTAATTTGGAATATGTACAATATGAAGATTTTTAAACACTGGTTTAGTATGAGCATCCTATGCAATATAACATATAATACGCGCAACCTTTTTTTGTGCAGACTTTGTATTTGTTTGAGATTTGTGGACGTGGTATTTCCCCAAACCAAAACTAGTAATTATAATGCACGTAAAAAGGAGAATGATTTATAAAAGCATTGCTGACGTTGGGAGTATATGACTATATTTGTACATAACAGATACGACCTTTGAGAGTTTTTGACATGTATAATGTACCATCTCATCCCATAGCAAGTATTGATGAAATATTACAGTTAGCATTCTAACACTTTCGACTATATCTTTCTAATGGGTACCGAGGAAGAGAGTAGATGTATGAAAGCAATTTACATTTCTTGCTCAAAAAGAACGGCTTTAGTTTTACCGAAATTAATTTGTAAGAAATTAGAGATTGCCCAAGTATTTTAATTATTTAAAAATTTATTCGAGGTACTTATTATCTGCTCAGTATCCGTACCTGGAAAAAATACACTCGTATCATCAGCGTAGATATAAAACGTAAATTGTCGTCAATATATACTATGTCATTCACATACAGGTTAAGAAGAAGTGGTCCCAAAATACTTCCTTGTGGCACTCCAGCAGTTAATGGCTGCAATTGAGATCACTTTTTATCTATTTCAACACACTGGTAGCGATACTGAAGATAACTTTTAACTATACTTAAGGGTGCTATCACGCACACGGTACATAAAAAGCTTTTGGAGCAAAGTGCTATGATTGAGGCGGTCAAAAGAAATTGAAAAGTCTATAAATACTTCAAGTGTTAACACCTTATTTTCTACATTGCTCAAGATTAACTCATTTTGTTTTAATAATACACGTTCTGTAGATCTACCTTGTGTAAATCCATACGGACAGTCGGTAAGAAGAGAATATTTTCCACAAAAACTATATAAACTGTACTGTATATTCGTTTCTAGCCCTTGGAAAATACGGGTAGAACGGACTCTGGCATTTTGCCACCTGCATGTTTTTTTGGAAAAGTTCCATTCTCTAGTGCCAGATTAAAAATATGCGTCAGACAGAGAGCAATGCACCTCAATACATGTTTTATGGGTTTATTTGAAGGTCAAACATATCAGCGCTCTTACTATTTTTTTAAATTTTGGAAAACTGAGGAAACTTCATCTTAGTCAGTTGGGAACAAAAGGAGATTTGGAGAAAGACTCTGCACATATCTAGAAGCATCTGCATAGTGCACAATTTGAACTAGATTAACAAAATACTTATTGAATGTTTGCACTAAAGTCAATCCCGTTAAGCTGACTTCTCCGATTTCCACTTCTGTAATCTGATGCCCACACGACTCTTGCTTAATTAGCTTATTCATCTTCTTCCAGATAACATCCGGTCGCTTAGTATCTAGAAATAAATGGTCAAAATAAGCACATCTATAGCTTGCCTTAAAATCTTTGTTAGCTGATTCCGTTTCTTATTTAAATTTAGACAATATACTTGCGTCTTTAGTGCGCACGAATTGGTAGTAAAGCGTCATTTTTCTTATTTATCGTTCTTAATATTTCTGTCGTAGCCCAGGGTTTACAAAATTTCCGGGAAACATTTTGAATTTGTAAAGAAAACAGCGGTCGTACACGATTCTAGACTGTTCAAAAACCAGTCAAACGCCTCATCTTCCGATACGCTAGACAGTACCGCACTCCAGTTTAGAGAACTTCTATGATGTTAAAAAATCCAAGTTTTTTAGCACTTATATTTTTGAAGTATAATTTAGGACCACGTGTTTCTTTTAAATTACCGCTCCCATTAGAAAGTAGATATATTGGAAGGCGATCACTAATTGTTTCTCCAACTACTCGCGCTGCCTGTTTCTACAAAATTTATCATTCTAACGCCTCATTGAAGGACAGGCTATTTCTCAGCCTCATCTTTTATTTCTCCGAACGTCGATCATTACTTTAAATTCGGCATACCTCACTGCAAAACCTCAGCCTACATTGACTCCTTCATTCTTCGAACGTCCTTTGATTGGAACCACCTTCCCGCATCATTAATAAACATACCATCCAATGATTTATTTAGAGTTGCATTAGTTAATCACTTTTGTTAATACATATTAGGGTGAATTTGCTTCTTTCTCGTAGAAGTGCATTGTTGGCCTTTGCTTTTTTATTGTTATTGTTTTGTTGTTGTTCTTGTCTACTCCACTCTGTAATGCCCTCTGGGCCCTGAGGGTATTGAAATAAATAAATTATTTCGATGTAGAAAGATTTGTTAAAAATAAGTCTAGTAATGCCTCATGTACATGTGTTACACGAGTAGGTTGAAGAATAACATTGGGCAACCCATACGATTGACATAAAGGCATCAGTTCTTGTTAATGCTCAGCGGGAGCACGCATGTCTATGTTTAAGTCGCCACCAAAGCATAAAGTAAAGCCGTTTTCAACAATAAACTGAAAGAATACTTCAAGAATTTCGAAAAAATAAATATTCCCTCAAGGCGGACGATAAACTACTGAATATACCGATTTCTCATGTCGCAGAGTTACGATTTCCTCGTCATTTTAAATAGTTGTGAAATCAGTAATAACAGAACATTTGAAGTTTTTCTCTCACATACATAGATAAACCCACCCAAGAATTCTGCGATCAACCTTATAAATTTAGTATTTGCGGCTCTACTTTGGAGGCCCTGGGGGAACGCAAACAGAGATATACTGTACAAAATTCGTATATTACAGACACCAATAGGAATGAAGAAGCAGAAGTCTACAGTTCTGCAGGATGGGTACAATGAACAAAGTAATAGACATGTCTTTTTTCTATAAAGACATTGTCTCGATGTTGAGTACAATGAAGAGCAACGAAGTGACCTCGTCACTGCACCCGACGATCACAAACTGGCCCCAGGTTGTGTCAGGACCGTATAGTCTTCGGCAACATCAGCACCAGAGGTCACAGGTTACTACAAAACAACAACAAAACAAACACAAGATACGGAAAAGGGTATTGCTATTCTCCAGGTAGCAAAAGAGTGTCATTTTCCGATACGAGAATCTTGGGTAAGTTTCCAACAGATTCATCTAGTGGCCGGTTTTGCATCGGTCGGTTTTCCGGTGAGATTTTCTTCTTTTAGCTTTTTCCCAGATTCGCAACTTTGGCATCGATCTGCACTTTTTATATATTGGAACCGCAAAAGATCGCACGTGTCTGAAAGACGATGCCGATTTTCAGTCATCATATTTTCACAAAGCGAGGCATCTAAGGTTCTGTAGCGCACTATAAGGTCAACCACACCTGAGACCAGACATTTCATCGAACGCCGTTTCATTGAATACGTCATGAGTTTCTGCCAATGGAATTTGAATATTTATACTTTCTTTGAAATTGAATCTTGCAAACTATGAAGTCTTTTCTCATTGTCCTCTCGTACGACAGACATTTGGATGGCACGACGGAGGACAAGCCTGACCCAAGTGGATGGATTGGGGGTTCCTCCCCTTCTACCAACCCCGAACATTTTTTTTTTAACCACGTTATTTTTTTTTTTATTAGGAATTTTTGTTTAAATATAGCGGCTAATTGTCGCAATTTGACGTTTCGGTACCGGACGACCACTTTTTTGATGAAACGGCGTTCGATTAAATGTCCTAAAACCCTATGCGTCTCCCATTTTTTTCTTTATTTTTACCTTGGGATAAATGTTTTTATTATTATTGCTTTTCTCCACGACAACTCAGGCACAGCTTTATACCTCCCCCTTTTTTCTCTCTAAAAGGAAACCGATAAAACACGAAAAAGGTCCAGGCTCATCGGAATGCCATACAACGACGCCTACCCCAGCCACAAGCCAGTGGGCCCCCTCTAATTCTCTTTGAGAGAAGCGTTATTCCCAGTGCAAAGAGGGAGCCGGCCCAAAACAAGCCTGAAACCGAAACCAAGCTAATTTTTGCTGCAATTTAGACTATCCGTCGGTGCATCAATCTCATGTTTAAATGGAATCGGTAATAACAAACGAGAAAAATTGTAGAGCCCATCCACTTCACGTGAAGCTGGAGGACAAGCAAGGCTGGTCCTCCATCTTCACGTGAACCTCGAGTACGATTCCTAGAGGACGACGTCTAGGACGACCTCAAGGACGACCTCAAGAACGACTTTTAGGACGACCTCGAGGATGATGCCTAGAGGACGACGTCTGGGTCGACCTCGAAGACGATCTCAAGGACGACGCCTAGTGGACGACGTCTAGGACGACCTCAAGGACGACTTCTAGGACGACCTCAATGACGACGCCTAGAGGACGACGTTTAGGACGACCTCCAGGACGACCTATTGGGCAACCTCAAGGACGACTTCTAGGACGATGCTTACAGGACGACGCCTAGGACGATTTCGAGGACGACCTTGAAAACGACGTCTAGAACGACCTCAAGGACGACTTCTAAGACGACCCCGAGGAGGACGTCTAGGAGGACGACGCTTTCGAGGACGACCTCGAGACAAGAACGACTTCTAGGACGACCTCTTCGGACGACCACAAGGCCGACTTCTAGGACGACCTCGAGGACGATGCCTAGAGATGATAACAAGGGACCAGGACCTTACTATTTAATAATGCCAAGGAAGGCTGACTCAGGCTGGTTACCCCTCATTTTGTTTTATTTATTCATACTAGTTTTCTGTTGACATGTGAGGACGCATTTTTCCCAGACCCTAGCCCATAACAGCTTCGCTGTCAAACCACTGCGAAGGCTCAAAGCTTTAATGATACATGGCTCAAAGCTTTACTGATACGCAAATATTCCACTTTATCTCAGTTTCGCTTGACATAAAAATGGCTCATTTCGAAAAAAAAACTGTACCTATGATGTTGTAGAAAAGATAATCACATCACCCAAAAAGCGCTCAGCAGCCATTCATGCTGTTACTTGGTGCAACAGCGTTTACTTATTTCAGTGATTTGCGGTGGCAGCGTCTTGTCCGGACGAACAAAACAAAACCACAATAAATGCGGTGTTCGGTAAAGATGATGGGCCCCTAGTGGCAATTCAGCTTTGGGCAGTGATTAATCGGAACACGTAATTATGGAAGTTATTGTTAGAAATTTCTTTTTTTAAAGCATAGCTTTGTGAGAATAGAACTACGCTTTGATCGGTACGTATATAAAACGCAACACTTTCTAAACTTGTGGTAATTAATATTTTGTCATTTCGGCAGTGCATTATATAGTTCTGCTTCCGTGCCATTTAGAAATCGCAAACCGATATAGAAATTAGGGTGACCGTTGAAGTAATACAAAATCAGGTGCTTTGGAAAACAAAAACTGGGACTTTAATGGTTGCTGATTGTATCCCGGACTGGTTAATTACGTTTCTTTTTCGCACAAGGAGATCAGACACTTTTTAAAGTGAGTAGCTTCATTTTTTTAAAGCAGCGCTTCGTCGGAATGAAAAGTAGGCTTTAAGGGGCCGGGTCGCTATTTAGGACGCAACGCCATTCCGACTTGTGGTCGATTATTTTGCAGCATTATGACACAACACCATGAAAGAAATGTATCGAATATTTCGTTTTGTAATGACGATACCAGCAATCTACATGCTACTTGTAAATCGTATCGTACAAAAAATCTCAGAACACGAAATACTCTAAAAATGCCTGCGCGTCTACTTACCCGCAAAACACTCGTACAGCCAATCTCTGCGATCTACAAAATCAGCTGTTTTGCGGGTAAAGCGCAAGACACATGGACGACAGAATCGTCCGATCCGACGTCCGATCCGACAGTGCGAACGCAGCTCCGAATTGTCGCACGCGACAGTTTGAGACACACGCTTCCGACTTTACATGTGACACGACGATCCGTTAGGCTCCAACCAGGGCTCCAGCGGAGGTCCGCGTTGTAGATCTCTGGTCACAGATTGACGGTACAGCTCGCACGAGCGAAGTTCTCGCTAACGCGTGCATTCTTTGCTGGGGCCATCTTTCTCGAATGGGTCAGCGGGACTCACGCGTCCGGCTTACCGTCGCCCAGGTCAGTCCCGTTTTCTTGTTCGTCCCGCCACACCCAGTACATCATCATGACGTTCGCGCTAGCTGTGCTGCCATTGGCTGGACGTTTCCGACAGTTCGTCCGCCGTGCGAAACTATCTGGCACGTCGGACGCACGCCGGATCGCCGATCCGACGTCTGAAGCGACCAAATTTTTCGGATCAGGCAGTCGTATTGCCGGATCCGACGTCGGATCGGATGGATTTTCGCGGATGTGTCTCGGGCTTAAGTAGACGCGCAGGCATTTTTTAGAGTGTAGCCGAAGAGCCCAGCCAAAAATTTATCCGAAGTATAGAACCGAGCAGCGAAGTGAGGCGTTCTCCAACCCCATTTTTCCCTTAGTAATCCGGTACGAATGGTACAAAGGGCCCTTTTTCCGAGGCATGGGAGGCCTACACCCCTCCCGCTATCCTCTTTTGTACAGAAAAAAAAAGCCATTCTTGCAGCTCGCCGTCGTCGCCATCGGGTAACCTGGCGGTACACTGCAACCGGTGTAACTGTGTTTCAAAATTCGACGAGACAATCGTCCTGGCCTTAAACAATAACAAGATGACGAGCGAAATGTTGAAGGCATTTTTTATAAGGCAGTGCGATGAGGGCCCACGTGTCTGCGTCCCCTCGATATCCTCGTTTGGGTCTAAGCTGGCATATTTGAAATAGTTTGAGCTATAAACTTTAGTGTGATAAGATGTGTATTGACGTCGCACTTTGCATACGTCACGTGTATTTTTGATATCACGGAGTATGGTAATTTCTATGAAAAATCTTCAGCGGCAAGTAGCGCTTTGTAGTGTTCGTCGTCCTTTAACTTGTCCCTCGTCCTTTTAGCGCTTCTATCCTATACAGTGATAATGAAAACCTGTAGGAATGAAATTTCATCTCCGCGAGGGTCAGCTTAGTTTTTGTGCCTCGGGTTTCCTAGCTGTGAACCGTTAACACGAGGATAAATCGGAGGTAATAGGGAGTTTTAGCATATCGTTACGACAACTGCAATAACGGCACTCGAAACTCTGCCGGTGCATTTTACGCGTTCATCCTACTGTTACCGGGTATCGTTATGGGAACTATCGCGACCATCTACTAAAATTTCATAACTGGATATCCCGGAGAGGTGTGTTGAACGGGGACGTCATTCCGTAATGACTGAAAATGGCATATTTTACCGCCAAAAAGAAAAATTGCTGACGGACACTTTTTTGAATTACAGAAAGTAACCATCAAACACGGTGAATTCCACGGGTCATTTAAACATTCGCAAACCCATCTCACATGCCGCCGCGGGTCGCACGAGCCTAATCGACCAAGTCCCGTCATGTGTGCTATACGTATTCAGTGCGTGAAGTGCGTGAAGACAAGCTTTTGGCTTCTGGAAAGACAAGCCAAAAGTCTTCCCGAGCTGAGCCGAGTCCGCGCCGAACACTAACGCAGCGTTTGTGTCCAATAGGTGCTCAAAGGACGCGCCCACTGGGACATCGCCGCCTACATCAATTGGCCAGCGGCGCAGTGCTGATCAACTGCAGCAGGCTGCGTGTCCCGGTCCCCCGGTAGCTCTTAGTCCTACCCTGCGTGCAGCTAGCTTAGAGACCCATAGCATCAAATTATCGCTCTGCCGCCAATAAGGTTGTTTTGTATGAGCCGATAAGAATACAGAAGAACCAAGCAAGATGCGTGTCATACAATCTAAAAAAATCCCATGCGTCTACTTTCCCGAACAACACTCGAAGAGTCCATCACCGCAACTTACGGAAGCAGCTCAGCGCATGACGATGCCGAAACGTATGTTTAGACCAAAAAACGCAGTCTGAGTTGTGACATTAAGCAATGCAAGCGTGACGTTTTGCCTTGCTTAAAGTCACAACTCAGACTGCGTTTTTGGTCTAAACATATGTTTCGGCATCGTCACTCGCTGAGCTGCTCCGTAAGTTGGGGTCATTGGCTCTCCGAGTGTTGCGCGGGAAAGCAGACGCACGGGCTTTTTGTAGAGTGTAGGTCACGCCCGGTGAGCTGTCAGTGACTGTTCTTTTGTCTTTGACTCTAGACCCTGAAAAATAATATCCGTGCAAATACTTTCCCCACAGCACTCGGACATCGGTGATATGTATACGGAACGGGTTCGGTCAACGAGGAGGCGGTCATCGAGCGCAATAGGGCAGTTGAGGGGTACTATAAAGGGTAGCAACGTATAGACCAATGTCTGCTCTAGTCCATGGGCGCCGCCATGTTTGTTTATGCTGACGCCATGACACAGTAGGAAGACTGCGCTTTTTGCAAAACTCTGTTGTTGTTGTTTTTTGTTTTTTTATATATATAAACCTTTGTACATATAGTAGTACAAGGACGTCAGAAATGCATTGTCACAAAGCTCCAAGAACAACACCGATGCCAATCGAGTGCTGTAAAACACGAAAATATTGTTTAATGCGCAGTCCCTATTTTTACAAGAGCCTGCGTTCGAGAATATTATTACCAACTTTTTATCGCGGGGTCTAGCATTTCGGACACTGGTCTATATACACCCTAAGAAGTTTGAAGCATCTACTTTCTCTCGAAGCACGTGGCAGAGCCAATCGCCGCATTCTGCAGAGTGAGCTCGGCGAATGGCGAGTACGAACTTATGTTTAGACCTAGAAAAAACAGTGCGCGCTGTGGCACTGAGCGTGTCGCTTCACTGAGACCAGGAAGCGAAATCGTCGATCTTCCCTGAAAGCGTCTCTGAGCATTGCTCAGCCCTTTTACCCGCTATCCTGCTCGCCGTGCGTCAACGCATGCGTGACGAGGAGGGTAACTACACTGCGCAGAGCCAGTTTGCTCAGAAGGTATCCGCCATTTAATTGCAAAAAGCTCTCCCTGGTTCGAGTTGCTTCTTTTTTCAATCAAACCTCGTTGTCACCTCAAGAAAAAACAAAAACAAGTTTTGCACATTCTTCATATTCGCTGCGCGAGGTAGTTCTTACAAGACTTGGTAGTTAGAGGAAGGCGCGATGTTTTTGGCGTTTGAAACTTTTAGTCTTGATAAGATAGCATCAGACATTTACACGTTACCCCAAAAAAGTAACTAAATACCGTTACTCGTTACTCGCTCAAAAAGTAACTAAATACGTTACTCGTTACCGATTCTCAAAAGGAACGCGTGAGTTACATCAAAAGTAATGAGTTACTTTTCACGTTACTTTGACGACCAAATACACAACTGTTTTTGTTTCATGGTCTACTTTTTTCTTTAGTAGGGTACGTTGTTGGGCTAGTTGGTTTAACTTTTTCTTCTCAGTAGCACTTAAGCAGTAGCCGCCTCAAGAAGTTTTCATCAGTTATGTTTTCTCGCTTCCATAAAAATACATCTCCGGTGACGCTAAAGAGTCGTTCTACAGACGCGCTTGAAGGAACGGCAGTGTTATGCTTCAAGAAAAGCTGGTGAATCTCCGGGAACTGCGCCTTCATTGAGGATAGCAAGTAATGGGTTATATGCCTTCCCGTGTTCGCAACCTACAGGTTTACATTCGGTCCGTACCCGGTTCTGAAAGGTTCAACCAACGAACCTTATTGTGTTCGCTGGGTGAAGGACATTCCCAGCCGTAGAATTCAGTACAGCAATGTTTACCGCTGGACACGTCAGTCGAACTGTTCGACTGACGTGTTCAGCGACTATACTATGAGTACTGTCATACTGTTTAGTTGTTTTTCGGGATGCCTATCTGCCTTTGTCGCAACAGACGCATACTCAAGTTAGAGTAAAAACAAGAGTGTTTAAGCGGTGTTGTACACGTTACTCCTCAAAAGTAACGAGATACCGTTACTCGTTACTTGGCCTTAAAAGTAACTAAATACGTTACTCGTTCCTTTTCTCAAGAGGTAACTAAATACGTTACTCGTTACCGAAAATAGTAACTAGATAGAAGTAACTCGTTACTTGTAACGCGTTACGTACATGTCTGGATAGCATACATCTAATCTGAATTGCACCTGTATATACAGCTTTGCCACAAGGGCGCCGTCACCTTTGAATGTCGTTACTTCCAATATGGGCGAAAACTTTTTTTTTTCAGTCGTCACGTTAATAGAAGACATTCAGAATATAAACGTAACAATCACCCATTCTCGTTTTGCCTCCACTCCCGTTTTTTTCCCCTCTATTTTCTTTTTTAACAGTTTTCAGGTTGAAATGTTTTATTTTTTCGTCTCCCATTTAGGAAATATTCACCAGGTGACTGGGGACAAGATTAAACTAAAACTTTGTATACCTTAACTCTCTACATAAAGGGGGAAATTAGTACCGCTCCGCCAAAAGCCGGATTTTTTTCTTTTTACTATGTTTTTTTAAGTGAAAACGAGTATAGACTCTTTACACAGCTTTGGTACGCCTAGATTTGAGGGTTGCCCACTGCGCCGAAATGTGGCCTGTGGCCGAAATGTGAAACGAAGAAACGGGTAATAAATGACCGAGGTCTGGAGCCGCGTATGTTTTCTCTCGGGAGCTTTTTTGCAGCGTTAGGTGAGGAATGGGCGCGACCGCGTGCCTTCCTTGTGCGTGCGCTTGTGGAAACAGGACACTGTGCCTTAGACAGAGTGGCACGTAACTTATAAGATTTCTGATGCAATTCATAAAAAAGAAGGGTTCGTCCAGTGAGAGTGCGCGGGTCAGTCGCGCCTACTTCCGGTTGGATCTAATAAGCCAGTTTTTGAACAGCGTGAATGAGTTAAGTCCGTCGAGGCAAACCGGACAAATCTAAAGTTAAAATAAATCGGCCACCTCTTTGTCACATTGTCACAAACGTAGGTAACACGAAGACAAGCAGTGAACTGAAAAATAAAGGTTTAATAGGCGAACTTGTGTCAACCAAAAATAAGTAAGGAACGAAAGATCGTCGAGGTAGCTGGCGGCGATTCGGCGGCGACAACAGAGAGCACGAGCGAGACTGCCTCGACAAGGTCGCGGGCAGCTGCTTATCTAGAGTGCGTCGTTATCTCGAAAGTTCGGCAAAGAAAGTTCGAGCGTCGCGTGCTCGGGGCGAGGATGAACTGGCACTTTCGAGAACAACAAAGCAAAGGGAAAGTTACAATTAGTGCGAGAATGAATGGGAATCTTCTAGAAGACCGTGACCGAGCGTTGCTTTCTCGGCTCTGCGGGCGGCAATATTATGCGAATTGAGTTATGTCGGCTTCTGGAAAATAAAAGCGGCGTCCGAATCACCTGGTGCGTCAGAGTACCATAGGATGTTCATCATTGCACAAATAGCCACTACTTTTGGGTTTATAAGTTGGGAAGAAATTGAAACAGTTGCTCATCAACTGATTGCTCTTTAAAGAAGCGCGTTTGCGCGTGTGACATTGAGGCATTTCGAGCGCGCAAAAATCTCGTTTCATTATCTTTTTTTTTTGAAGGGAGAAGCATTTTTGCATGCTTTGTATACGTAGCTTGGCGTGATGTTACAAACTAGAGCTCCGTAATTAATTCCTTCATTTATTCATTCAAATTTTTTTATTTTATTTTATTTCATCTTATCACATAATAGATAGATATCTCTATTGTAGATCTTCTCATAACGACAAATTGAAGCTGGTACCTAATACTTGATTTGTTTGTCTTTTTGGTATGCCCTGCGCGCTTTCAGCTGAGCCGCCCGGAAGGTTCAATACATCCTTCCGGAAATTAGTAACGCCCCTATCGCCTTTTCGATGTACTGCGGCAATTCGATGTACGGCGCGTGGAGGAGTAGCCATGAATAGGAGTGGTTCATGTCGGTTTAACATGTTGCAATTACAAAACGCAAATAAATCTGCAAAAGAACCAACTATATGTTGCTGTCTAATTAAGTGCTGAATTTTCGACGTCATCAACAAGAGGCCACACGCGTGTTGTGTTGGCGTCTGGCAGGAATTCGTGTTCTTACTGATTGGAAAGAAAACAGATATGTGTTTTCTTTCCTTTTCAAATAAAACATTTCAGTTGCGAGTACAGCTGTTGTCCTGTCGCGTCTGTTTCTTTCTTCGTCCTCGTTTTTTTTAAGCTGTTACACCCACCATGTCTAGCGGGGAAACTTAATTTGTGTATAGGTCACGTGACATAATTTCTCCGCTAAATCTGGCGGACAAATTGAATTTGTGCATAGCTCACATGACATCAAGTCGTGACGTAATTTTCCTGCTAAATTTAGCGGGGAAAATAAACGGCCAGAAACGTACCTCAAATTGGCCTGAAGATCCTTAGAAAGCTAATCGGTTTAAAAGTAGAATAGAGGCTTTTAGCAAACCGTTACCGTGTACCGCGTACTGCCCTACCGGAGCCTATGAAGCGTGCTTTTAGAGACTTTTAGGAAATCGTTACCGTGTTACACGTACCGCACTACCGAAGACTTTCAAGCATGCTTTTAAGTGCACGCTCGGATGATAGCTTGACCGCGGGGCACGCGCTTAAAAGTATGTTTCAAAATTCTGTGGAAGTGCGGTACGCGGGACACTGTAACGGTTTGCTAAAAGTCTTTAATAGAGACTTTTAGCAAACCGTTACCGTGTCCCGCGTACCGCACTAGCGGAGCCTTTGAAGCTTGCTTTGAAGCGCGCCCCACGGTTACGGCATCTCCCGGGCGCGTGCTTAAAAACATGCTTCAAATGCTCCGATAGTGCGGTACGCGGAACGCGGTAACGGTTTGCTAAACGTCCCCAATAAGAAGACAGGGTGCGTTATGGCTCCGCGATTCGATCGCTCTGTTTTATTTGTGTTTTTGTCACGCTGTGATAAGAGAGAAGAAAATGCGCCGCTTCTAGGAAGTACGGAACTCAGGAGCTGGCCCGAGCGTACTTTGGAACGACGCCACGATTCCCCGCGCTGCGTGGTGCAAGTGGGATCAACGAGACACATTGTAAGATTTTCCGGAAAGGACCATTCGCTCACGTAGGTTTCTGACTTGCGAGAACGTTCCAACAACGACACCGCGATGTAGACACGAGGTAATCTGCAACAAGGCAAAAGGAAGACGAAAAATTCAAAAGTGGAAGTGACAAACAAAAAAAAGGGGGCAGCCAGCGTCCCGAGCTTACCTTTAAACTCGGCACACAACTCTTAAGCTGTGCTTAAAATTTGTAAATCTTTCGCGTCCTTATACTGATACTTTTCTACTTCGGTCTTGGTTATTTTACGTGGCGGTAAACTCCCGTCAGCTCGCTCGCACCAACTGCTGCATTTTACCCAAAGCGCCCTGCGACTGTCGCTTTGTTACAGCGATACTTTGGCTGAGGGGAAGCTCATTCAACGGAGTTAATAGACTTCTTCCACGGTGCCCTGCAGATAAGCTCCGAGCGCTTAGTGCTCGCCGAACGGCAACCTAGCGTGCCCGGATCTCGGAGGGTTTCCAACTGCTTGATGGACGTCACGTGGTTTAAAAACCGCGTTTGCAAGGCGAGCTGCGAGGAGGAAGCGAAATCGTCGATCGCCTGCAAGCGTCTCCTAGCTGGCTCAGCCGTCTCTGCTCGCTTTCGTTCCACTTTCGAGGCAACGCCCACATGCGCACGAGTAACCTTTTTGCGAACAAGCTGTCCACCATTAAACTTCAAATTCTCTCGGTTGTTTCGGTTCCTCCCTCTCTTAAATCTAGGCTCTTTATAGTGATGCTGGCAATTGCGCGCCTCCTGCCCGACGCTGTCGCAGTTCGACTTGTTTCCCTCTCCGCTCGTTTTGTTAATACCAGCGTTGTATATTCTTATTTTGTGCGAGGCTTGCTCCTTCCTAGTGTTCCTCCGGCGTTGTAGTAGTGTCGTGATTTTTAGGGGCAAAGTCGTTATTGGCGAAGTGGCGCAGTCATGAATTTTACGGGAAGCGCTTCTCGATTAGCCGGGATCACGGTGTCACGGGGCACTGTTACGTCACGCGAAGCGTTTCCTCGACGAAGTTAGCGGGGAAATTGGGACGTCACATGACGTCACACGACGTACCGTCACGTGGGAAGTTTACCCCGCTAAATTTAGAGAAGAAATCGGGCCTCCTCGTAACGTCACGTGATATTGCGGCGTCAGTCGTCAAAGTGCCACGTGACACACCACGTCACGTACCGTCACAATCTCCCCGCTATACTTGGGGGAAGCGTTTCCCCGCCAAATTTAGCGAGGAAATTGTTACCCTCACGTGTCAATGTAAACTTTGCACTTTTTGCCGAATTTTGAATGGTGGTGAATTTTAAAAGAAGTGAAGAGTATGCCTGCACAGCTTTGATGGGCGCTTATGGTAGACAGGCGCACGTGCGCGCGTGCGACCATACCTTTAACGGTAAACGGACAAACGCTCACCAGACAAGTGTTCACCGGACAAACGCTCACCTTTCGCTCTCTCTCGAATGCCCGGACGAAAACTCACCGGGAAAAACACAGGATGTTTTCAGATACCAAGTTCGGTCGACCATGTCCGCTACCCATTGTTATTTTTGATTAAAAAATAATTTCTTGATTAAATGCCCAGCAAATCAAAACCCAACTTTTGATTAACGATCTTTTTATTTATTTATTTTTTATTTTTTGTGGAAATATTAATATTACGCTTTTAGTCCGAAGCGCTTTCTGCGGATTGCGCAAAGTTGGCATTTCATGCACCTCCCTAAAACAACTGCCGTGGCTACGGCAGTGATGTGATTGCTGCGCCAATTGCGCGAAACTGCGCCAAGGGGCTAACCCTGCTACATCCTGCTGCATTTCGCCAAAATATGGGTAATCTCCGCCAAGCCTGCGCCAAAGGACCAATTTAGGTCGCCTTTCAGAATCGAAACGAAACTGAGTACTGTAATTGAACAGACGTGTGTTATGTGGCGCAAGCGGCCACCTGACACAAAGTACCGTGCATCCATTGTCCACCCGGTCTTGCATGGTTTTCCCGACGTCTCGCGTTTCGCGCTCTCGTCTTGTGGCTCTCGTCTCTTGTCTCTTTTTTTATATTTTCAGCGATAGACGCAGATGTGTGCAGACGCTCCGACGCTAGCGTGCCCGGTACCAGTCATGCTGTGAAACGAGACCACGTTTTGCGCGGCTGGAGTTACTTTGCGAGCTGAAGCAACGGCCGTGGGAAAACTATATTTGGTCACTCCCTTTCAGTCACCGTGGTCGCGCGACGTCGAATGTTGCCGTCCCCACATCACTGCAGATATGGTACTTTCTAACATTAAACTAAGTACTGCCGCATGTACATCAATATTCCTGTTCTTGTTTAAATCATACGTTACTACAAAAATCCATCTTTAATTCGAAGACTGCTCTGACAAAGTATTGGTTATCTAGATTCCTCTAGGGGGCCTTCTTTCGATAGGGACCTCGGTACGTGAAAAATCTGCCGTGAAAGAAAGTTGGTGAAGAGAAGTGAGCTAAACAATGAAGGCAATGTCTGCACGTTGAACCCGCACAACGTGCTTGTTTGTCTCGAGTTCAGTTGTTGAACAAAGCGCTCAAAGAACGTTTTGAGGCTGGCTCGCAATGTCTTGCATCGATGCACTCAGGTTCTTTATGTTTTGTGTGTTTAGCTTGTACCTTGTTTGCCGGCCTGGCAAGCACGCGCCACTGGACTGTTTTTGTTGCATGCTCGAAAGTTATATTTTGTGGACAATTTTGAGGGTAAGTTAGCGACGGAGCTGAGGGGCATGGTTTCGGTTTCGATCGGACAGCCGTTGTCTGCGCTCGCGCGACGAAGCATGCCAAACAGCAAGCCTGCCGAAGTTGGCCTCACGTGCATGCGAACACGATTGTGACTGAGGCACCAGCCGGGACGCTTGCAATTCATTGTTTTACGTTTGCTTACTTTTGACGAAAATCTGGCACGACGGGAACCAGTAAAACGGTGGCAAGCCATTTTTCTAAATTGCTTGGCAATGCCTACAGCACTGCACACTTGTGGGATGTCTGAGCAATAAAAACAGAAGCAGCGAGTTGCGTCACAACAGATCACATCAGAACACAACACAACACTAAGTGCCCTTCGTTTGTACAGCACCTAAAAAGGAAACTTTTTATTTTCCTACGAATATCTGCTCCAAAATCCACTGTTGCTGCTCCGAAACACTGTCTTGGCTGCTCCAAAAACCGCTTTTGCTGCTCCCAAACACTGTTTTGGTTGCTCCAAAGGCCACATTTTCTGCTCCAAAACACTGTTCTGGTTACTCCGAAACGTGCGCCAAAATGGCTTAGGCCAATCACATCACTGCTACGGGTCTAGAAATATTTACTGACAAATTACGTGTAGAGAGGATTGATTCAAACTATTTACCACTGTATATCAACGTCGTTGGTCAACAAAAAAAAAATCGAATACACGGAATTCTGTGCAATATTGCTCAACCTTGATTTTGTTTTCCTTTTGCATCTATGAATACTAGGATTTTAAAACTGCCACCGTGTTGCGCTGTATTTTCTTGATGTTTCCGCTAAATATTGTTGTCCTTGTTAGCGGGACAAATTTACGAGAAACGCTCAAATAGGGCCCTTTTACTAAATACAGAATATTTTAAATTATAATTTGGGTGGTTTCATCTCAAATCGTGCAGGCAAAAAGGGTCGAATTTTTAATTTCGCTGAAAAAAATATATGTTATGGCGTCGTCTCTAAAAACGCAGTAGCCACAAACCGCAAGTCCGTCGGATTTTTTGTTCTCGACTTACGAATTTTAAAAGAGGCCGCGGCGGAAAGCAGTGTTTTTCACATCCGTCGTGGGTCGGATGTTTCGCTCGATCTCCCGTCGTGGATTTTCAGTCCACATTATATTAACTTTTTTCAAGCACTCTGTGGGCACAGGTAAAAGGCTCTAATACCATTAAATAATTTTAGGCGTTTTGCTTTTTTTCTGTAAAAATGTCAAAAACGCCCCTTCGGTCAATTGTTGACGAACTTTGACAATTAAATACTGGCGATCTACTTGGGTTACATCAATATTTTTTATGTCTATGGAGAGCCCAAAACACGCTCTTTATAGATATTATAAAATGATTTACTTGTATTAAATAGCCTTTGCGGGACGTTTACGTTAATGTTATGCGAAAACCAAAAAGTACCAATTTTAAGATCGATTTTCTCAAAAAACCCATTTTTTTTATTTTTTTTTATTTTTTGTTAAAATGTAGATATGATAGTTGTCTACTCGAAAAGCAAGTCGAGAAAGTGTATATTTTGTTTGTATGTTTTATATTTAAGCATCAATATCGTACAAAAACGTGTTTTTACGGCTTGAAACGGACTTGCGAATTGCGCGTCTTCACAAACTTGGAAATATTTTTGACTTTTTTCAACGCACCCACATAAAAATGAAATACAGTAGTTCCACCCTGTTATATTTATTGATCATTTAAATTTTATTATAGGCGGCAAGCTACATTGGAGCAGTTCAAAAGAGAAAGCAACACTTCTTAACAGACCAGCAGGCGTCGTAAATTTTAATGTATAGAAATCGGCAGACGTCCTATTGATTCGGGGCCTTCATTGGCCTATATGAACGTCCCGCCCTTTCGGAACCAGCAGATGACCACGACCTTTCGCGCTCGTTGTGTTAGATAGGACGGCCCGTGACAGTAAAGCGAGCAGCGCACCCTGTGTCACGAGGAGTGAAATGGTACGAATGTGTCGTTGACGCGGCGAACAGTGACGGCCACCCAGGAGTAGTCAGTCAGTCAGAGTATTGCAGAAGGGAAAGCAAAGTAACTGTTGCCCGGGAGGATGAGAACACCATGGCCTTACAATATCGACGGTCAACAACAGTTCTGCCTGCCAAAACAACGCCGCGTGCGAGCTAAAACCGGCGGCGCGGGACGAAAATCGCGCACGCACACGAAGATGGGCCGGTTTCGTTAGGGATGTGGGAAAATTTTGAAACCAGCCATCCGTGCACGCGTGAAACGATACCGCGTATTTGCCCAAGCTTCGAACGCCCTATCCTAGAAATGGCCGTGCTCTGCAAAGTGGTTGTCCTGTGCTTGTCCTCCGTGTTTTATTCTTTCAATTTTATGTACTCTATCTCCCTCCGCGGAAATCCGATAGCACCGAAGGGTTATCTCTTTTGGAAACAGCAAAGCCCGGAGACTAGCATCAAAAACGAGCGTGTTGGTAAATATACTTGTGTCTATTCTGCCCGGAGACTAGTTGGGTCGAAGTCAGCCTCCTTGGCAACTATAACCGTTTGTGAAGAGTGGTCTTCTCCCGAGATGAAAAGTTAGCGCCGGCTGACGTGTTTTTTTTTTTTTAAAGGGAAGGGTTAAAGAAAAAGTTTGAGTAACTGCATGCAGTAACTACCTCGAAAGCTCCTCTCCCGATATGAAGCTCGAGGCATGTTACGTCTCGGTTACCTTCTCGCGCACCGCTGCTCGAAACTATTCTTCACTTTGTTCCGCACAGCCACGACGGATGTGCGGAACAGAGTGAAGAATAGATTCGAGCATCATCTGGACGCCATCATCCTGCCAGGCTTCAGTGTCATGGGACTGGACTCGGCGTCGGTCAGTTAAGACTTTTTTTTAAATTTTATTTCGTGTGTGTTTCTTCGCCCCGCTGAACTTTGTTTCTCGGGTGCGGTTCTGCTGAACTTTTTTTTTATGTTTCGTTACTAACTGTTTGTTAGCATTGTTTACTTGTTGGGTTTATTTCTTCATGGCGTAGCGGCCTGACGGTGCTGTAGAGAGCGTGTTCGCACGCATTTGGTTGTGTCCCGCTTAGGGAATGCCCGGAGGAGTTGGTTTTAATGTGCATATGCTCTGTGATACGTCGCTGCAGCTTTTCGTCTTGATTAACTTCTATCTATCTAGCTATGTATTATCGTATCTGGCTATCGTAACCTCTTGACTGCCACGGGTCGAGTAAATCACAATAAAAATAGACCGGCGCCAGCTGGGATTCGAACCGTTGACACCTTTAGTCAGCAGGACAGACGCAGTAACTCACAGAGCTATGAAGGCAGTGTCATTCACGCGAACTCTAAACATTTGGTTATATCTTTGACGCATAGGACGCGCTTTGCAGCAGCATGTCTACAGCTACCGGTGCGCGCACGTTCCATGCACGACGGCGCTATCACCGGTCTCACGACGCTGACCCTCTCCGCTGATAGCCTCACGTCACTTTCCCGACGCTCGGGAGCTTCCTCAGCTCAGCCGTCACGAGAGCGGCTTCCGATGCCGCTCGTGCAGTGCAACAAGTCACGCAGCATCGCGGTAGTGTCGACAGCGCTGTATAGCAGCGTTCTATGCGTAAATGAGCTAAGCATCCGATCTGAGTACGTTGTCTGAGACTAGCTGCAGACTGCTTCATGGAACAGATCTGCGTCGGTACCAGCTCATCATTTTGAGCTAGCTAGCGCAGTGCTTTCTCGCCTCCGTGACGCAATGCGTAACTGCAGGCTGCGGAGATCGTGCACGTTTGTGAAAGTCTCGTCAACAGTGTTAGACATCGTCTCATGATGGGTTGGCGTATCTGACGTGTGCCGGCCACCTGACGGTGCGTGCAGAATCTGTCCGCACGCGTTTGATTGCGACCCGATTAGCGGAAATCGCCCGAAGGATGGTCTGCTGTTGTTTTGTTCTTGCCGTGTGCGGCTGAGTTTTTCTGTCTTAATTAACTTTTTTTTCCTTTACGTGTCGTTGACTTCTTTGTCTGACCAGGCGTGGACCTATCGCCTTGCCACGGCTCGAACCTAAATCTTTTATTTTTTTACCGCAATTTTCGTTAAGATCGGAGTTGGGTAATTTTATTCTTATTTATTTATTTTTATTCCCTACCCTTCTCCGTGACAATCTCTCCGTGTGTTTCGGATCGTTTCTGTGTCATCACTTTTGTGTATTACGGAAGTGAAAGGATATTCCCTGGTGATCTGTGCGATGTGCGGTGAACAAACCCTAGCGTTTGGTTTCGGAAAGAATTGTATATAATAGATCAATGACGTGGTGACTTTTCATGTCTTAGTAATATGACAGCTAATAGCTAGTCATGCTAGTTTACAGTGAAAGTTTTATCAATCGAAAAAATACAACGTCTGTGCCTCTTCGATATTGAAGGTCTACTAGGCCTGCTGATTTGATTAGATATGTTTCTCGTGGTTTCCCGCTCTTTTCAAAACATAAATAACTATTCAATACCACAAAATGCGTTTATAATTGATTACAAAACGCAGACAAAAATTCAAGAAAACTTTTTTACAATTCATAGAAGCGCACGTTTTTTTTTTTGTCTGACTTAGGTCTTGCAAAACGAAGACGTCTTTTTCCGATATTGAGGCTTAAATATAGAACATACAAACAAAATATACACTTTCTCGACTTGCTTTTCGAGTAGACAACTATCATATCTACATTTTAACAAAAAATAAAAAAAATAAAAAATGGGTTTTTTGAGAAAATCGATCTTAAAATTGGTACTTTTTGGTTTTCGCATAACATTAACGTAAACGTCCCGCAAAGGCTATTTAATACAGGTAAATCATTTTATAATATCTATAAAGAGCGTGTTTTGGGCTCTCCATAGACATAAAAAATATTGATGTAACCCAAGTAGATCGCCAGTATTTAATTGTCAAAGTTCGTCAACAATTGACCGAGGGGGCGTTTTTGACATTTTTACAGAAAAAAAGCAAAACGCCTAAAATTATTTCATGGTATTAGAGCCTTTTACCTGTGCCCACAGAGTGCTTGAAAAAAGTTAATATAATGTGGACTGAAAATCCACGACGGGAGATCGAGCGAAACATCCGACCCACGACGGATGTGAAAAACACTGCTTTCCGCCGCGGCCTCTTTTAAAATTCGTAAGTCGAGAACAAAAAATCCGACGGACTTGCCGTTTGTGGCTACTGCGTTTTTAGAGACGACGCCATAACATATATTTTTTTCAGCGAAATTAAAAATTCGACCCTTTTTGCCTGCACGATTTGAGATGAAACCACCCTTTAGAAAAAAAGCCTCTTTGATTTTTTTTTAGGTCTTCTAATTTACGTTTATGTACTAAAAGGAATCTGCAAAAAAACGTGTTGCACTCTTTTTGTGTGTTTGATATCATAAAAGCAGTGTTGCGGAGTTGCCACTCCGGAGTTGGAATGGTTCTGGAATCATTCCGCACTTTAGCTACCCCGGAATTGATTACGAATGGAATGGCGGCATCGCTGGGGGAATGGAATAGGAATGGAATTAAATCCATTTTGCCTGGAAGGGAGTGGGAATGAAACGGGCTCGGTTCTTATGCGAGCTGTGTAGATTTTCGTCTAGGGTTAACGGGATGATGCGCGATCCGCTAGCGCATGGTAAGTGGCTCTTGAAACAGCATCATTGCATTGGAGGTCACTGACGGCTTGATTGTATCGCTGCTTATGCCCCTTCGAAAAATTGAATAGTGGTAGACGGGCAAGGTATCGGTCCTGGCGCCGCGAGACACCGACAAAGTGGCTCTCCTAACCATGCGCGATTAGCATGCAGCTTTTAAGCAGGGTGTCGAACCGAACCCGAACCGGAAACCGGAGCAAAAATGTTATTTATAACTGAACCGGAACAAAACTATAACTGAAATCAATCATTCGATAACGTACTTGAACAGGAACAGAACCGTAATTTTATGTGGCGGTTGGTTACCAGTTCATTAACAACAATTCAGCGTAAAAAAAGAAGTGAGCTGCGCTTTTTTTGGGAGGTGGCGGCGCGAAGTCAATTAAATATTCGTGACAGTGGCGTCAGCGGCTAAGTTTTGACTAAACAAACGTCAGCGACGGCATGCAGATAGCTCAGTAATAATAAAAAAAATATGCAGCACGAGTTGGCGTCAACGAGTCTGAGTGGAAGCGTACACTTCTATATTTTGTTTTAACCTACAATGGACCGTAAAGGATGCTACGAGTCACCGGAGCCAATGGGCCTTTTTCAAGTAACGAGCGCCGTGTGGCGGTTTGTCCGTGACCAACAAATGAAGGGCACTCCCAGAAGGACTCCACTCGTCAAAACACATTGACATCGTGCCGTTGTGTCGGTTTTCATTGCTTTTTATGGTTCATGCTACCGCTACCCAGAAAAAGACTCGTCAAAAAAGACGAAATACGCTGAATGGTAGGCGCTGACAATGTTGGTCGAGCGGGATGGTGCGATCCGAAAATGGAGACAGCGGGAAGAGAGGCCAAGGGAGAGGGTGCGCACATGCGCAGAAGCTTACGGAAAAAAAGGTCCATTCATAGCTCAGAGGATGTCACGTGGCCTTCCGGCTGGGCGGAGCGACGCGGGGAGAGCGAAGTCACGTGACAAGCTACGAACTATGGATTGGCTCGTGTAGCTCGTCGTCCATCGCGGTACCTCGTGAGATGAAGCGGAGTACCTGACTATGGAGGAGAGGCTAAAGAGCTATTCTTTCTGTGTTGTGTGTGTGAGTGTGTTTTTTTTTCTCTTGCTGCTGACACTGACAGGGTATTTATGCTCGCCAAGGTTTTATTTGTACATGAGACATGAGAGCCCAACTACCCAGAAGTCAGAACACAATTTGCGACTCGAAATTCGTTTTCTTATCGCAACGAGTAACGAGTAACGAGAGTATGACCATAGCAGTGTTGCGGAGTTGCCACTCCGGAGTTGGAATGATTCCGGAATCATTCCGCATTTTCGCGACCCCGGAATGGAATGGGAATGGAATGGCGTGCAACGTTGAGGGGAATGGAATGGGAATGGAATTAGATGCCTTTTGCCCGGAATGGAATGGGCCCGGTTCTTTATTTATTTTTTTTTTGAGGGGGGGGGGGGGGGGTACGTTCAGCTAAACGGAGCCAATCAGCGAGGCAGTTGCTCAGAAAAAAGAAATGCGCGTGAAACTGCTAGCAATACAAAAAACAAGCGTCAAAGCAAAGACCAAAGGGGGAGGGGAGTGGCGGTGGCGCCTTTCACGGACGCGCAGACGACGGGCTTTACTGGTGTTACACGAGAGCGAAACAAGAAACCAAGCACCAAGCAAAAGAAACGAAGGAAGCGGCAAAGGAAGAAGCCGCCATGCACGGCTCCTCATCGTGCCTCTTGTACTACTTTTTTTTTTCTCGACGGCATGGAGAATGCACGCGCGCGCACAGACGGAGATTTGGGAGCGGGGGAGCGACTCATAACTCGCAGAGCTCTGATAACTCGTTGACTCGCACGCCGCCGCAGAAAGATGATCAGTTATTGTTTTCTTGTAGTTCGAGGAGCGTTGTTTAGCAGGTGGCCAACCCTGCTGCCTTCCACGTTCATTCGCACGCACTCCTTTGAAGTGCGAAAGCAATCCTTTGAAGCAGGGATCTCCCTAGACCCCCCGTAGGGGGGGGGGGGGGTATAGACCCTCTCCCTAGTTTTCCTGGACACCCCCCTCAAATCTAAAAAAAAAAAGGAAAAAATATTTTTTTTTTAGATTAAGTAGAAAACACCATTTCTCAGGTGTATATATAGGGAAAGGGAAACATACATTACGGGTATGAGCATTTGGTTAATAGACGTCTGTAATTTAGCTAGTGGACTAAAAAAGAAACAGTTTTATACTTTATCTAGCCTGCCCCCCCCCCCCCCCCGAGCCATTGGGACACCCCCTTGATTCGAATCCTGGAGAAACCCCTGCTTTGAAGTGCGAAATCTGGGTTTGCTTCGGCATTAAAACAAAGCGAGAGTCACTTCTCACTTCTCCTTGTGCGCTTTGCTCCGACGCTTGTTTTTTTATACTGCATTTTTACGTGTAAGTCCGCCTTTTACTTGGTCTTTGTTCCGATGCTTGTTTTTTGTGTTATATGTTTCACATTCAAGTGGGTTGGGGTTACAAACAAGCTAGCGGATGCCCGCTCATTTCCTTTGACTTTAGTCTCTGCATACCTTTTTTCACCTTGCGATGGACCGCTGCGGACGCATCGAGTCACCCCAGGCAATCCAGCACCGTGAGCTTAGTAAGATCAACGCATTTTTGAGGCATTTAGAATTTTTTTTTTTTTTGCAATTGTCTATGCGTTTGACAATGTCAGCTTTATGCTGCTTATGCCGGAAGCATTGCGCAATGTAGCTGTCAAGTGCCAATTTTCACGTTTACGAATCAGAGGAATGGAATGCAACGATTCAGCCATTCCATGAGTGGGAATGGGCCCAGTGTCCCCAATCCTAGGAGTTGAAAGGAATTGAATTATCAAAAACTCGAATTCCCGGAATGGAATTGGAATGGAATGGGGGTGCCCATTCCGCAACACTGGACCATAGACATCAAAATAAAAAACCAAAAATTGGTGGCTGCCGGCACGTTTGTCCCGCGGTGGTGAAATCTGGAGGCGCCAAGAGGCGAGGCCGCGATGAGCGCGACACTGCGGCGCCGTTCGCCGGGACGCCAGTTGCCCAAAGCCCTGAGCGCTGCTAGAAGATTTTTTTTTGAGTGTGTGAGAGCCTTTTCTAGAAGCAGCAAGTCGCCCGTTTTCATTGTTAATGTGTCTTTTTATTTTGTTACCGTTTTTCGATTGGCTTTCGCTATCTTTCTTATCTTCAACTCAGTCGTTCGAGCAAGTCGTTCGGGCGTGCATTGTGGGTAGTCTGCCGTTTCAATCTGGATGAGCATCGTACCGGCGTGCGGTCGTGCCAGTACTGCATGATGCCCGTTAAAGACCCCAGGCTAGCAGTCGTACTGCATTAGCTAAATTTATCTGTAGTGGGTAGGAATGTCGCCATACTCTGGCAGACTAAACTCTTTCTGTCTAAACAATCAACGACTAATTTGTTTTTTGTTGGTGGTTTGCGAGTAGGGTGCATGCTATCGTCATGGTGTCAAGGTGCATGCTGGCTGATTAACTTCACATGTGACTACTCGAATTTGGCATTGTTTTTCTTATTGAAAAGTCTCAGTTGTATGAGAAGTTTTTGTGTCTAATAAACAGATGTGAATCATACAAGATATATAAGAATCATATAAGAGCTATATAAGAACATATAAGAACCATACAAAAAACGTGAGAAGTTTCTTATAAGCTCTTATATGGTTCTTATATTTGTTATATTTCTTATACATCTTATATGGTTCTTATATGTCTTGTATGATTCATTGTGTTTGTTGGACACAAGAAATTTCTCATACAAATGGCTTTCTCACTATGGTTCAGGCACCTATAAGCGCGTAAGTTTCATAGAACGGTACCGTTTGAATTAAATATTCAAGATCACAAAACGAAATTAAGCACATATTTGTTTTTCTGTCTTGATTTCCGCAGAGTTTTTTTAATTCTGATGACGTCGCGTTCAACTCACCTTTTCCTCCCAACAATTGGGAGCTGTGGACTTCTTTTTTTTTTAAGAACCAGTTTAACTGGTTCGCGCTTGGTCGGACCGGTAACCGAACGTTTATTACAAAAGCATCATAGAACCTGAATCGAACCGGAACAAAATGCAAAGCTAGTGAACCCGAACCGAACCGGAACAGCGAGAGGTTCGACCCCTGCTTTTAACCCAAACAATCTTCTAGTGTTTGCGTGGAACCTAAATGAAGGATGGGACTGAATACGTTAAGAAATCGCAAGTATCGTACAGCAAACGTTAAAGTTTATGTCTTAAAGGGGCCCTGCAATCATAATTAAGCGTCTACCTTTTTTGCGGTTTCCACGTCTCTTGGGGTTTGGGAAAGCCAGCGGGCACGGAGAGAGTCACCAAATATCAGTGCGTCATATTTTAACCGGACGACGCGGAAACCTCCTCCACCGACGGGGGCGACCCGCGGTACCGAAAGCGCGCGTAATGTGACGTCTTAGGTCCTGGGCTTAGTACTGGTCAGAGCCGCTAAAAGCTTCTTTTTTAGTCGAAATACAAAATATAAGTGGCGCGAACCGTTTCAATTATCTATAAAAGTAGTTTTTGTTCAGTATTTGAGATCAGAAAAGAAACAAATGCAGTTTATAAAGTACGGAAACAAGAAATGATCCGTCGACATACCCGCCACCAATCGGTGGAAAAGGCGGCGCCTACTAGAAAGGAGTAGTGGGATCAGGCGCCGACACGGAAATGGCCCGGATGTACGCGGCGGAGCTGCGGCCGTAGGGACCGAAGGACCCGGCCGGCTCTGAGCGTTCCCAAGGCCTTCGGTGAGCAGCTTTGTCTTGCGGTTTGGCCGTTTCGCGGTATGGCAGCGCGAAGTGGCTCCCATTCTGAACTGATCTTTACCCCGTGTTTGCTGTCGTTTGTGGCCAATGAAGTGCCATGCCGAATTTGTGTTTGATCGCGCAGCAAATGCAATGAGAGCCGCTCTAGCTGCCCGCTACATACAGCCTATCCAGAACACGCTTTAGTGGCGCCCTCTCGCGCCGTCGACACGGAGTACGGCAGCCGTGAGCGCTCGCTCAGCTCACCATCCCTCGTCTAGTTCACGGCCACTCAAGCAACCAAGGACGTCATGAAGGAGGTTATTTTTTGCTTGTTTTTGTAATTTTAATTTGCCTATAACTTCTAAAATAAATCGAAATTCGAGAAAAGAAAAGTGTCATTAAGTTACTACGTTCAGTGCGCTCAGGTTTGGTGCAAATTAAAAATTAGTAAAAAAGCCATTGCAGGGCCCCTTTAAGGCAGGTTCCACAATATAATGCTAGAGTCCCTTGCGCTGGTGTCGTATACCGATTGCACTCTGTCAGCGGTTTTCAGTTCTTGCCGCAGTGCATGGACATTTAAGGCAGGTATATGCGCGTCGCTTCTAACAGGCGCACTATCGCGGTGCTGTTCTGAAAGTATTCGAAGCAGAGAGAAAGATAGCTTCTTTTTGGGCTAAGTATAAACTTGACATTTTCAAAGCCTAATGAAACAAACAACACGCTAACCATGTATCGGTGGAAGGTATACAGTCTGTTTGCGTAGAAAATGGGGGTTTTAATTTTTGGCGTCAGTTGCGACCAGTGGCGTAACTAGGGGGGGGGGGGGGGGGGGCAGGGGGTACAAGTGCCCCGGGCGCCACTTGGGAGGGGGCGCCGAGCCGAGTCCACCCAACATGTGCCCTATGGGAAAAAACGGCAGCAGGGCTACGCGAGGGGCGCGAAATTCCATTTGCCATGGGCGCCGTCATACCTAGTTACGCCACTGGTTGCGACTCGCGAACCTTTTACGCTTGATCGCGCGACCAATTGTCTGAAGTGACACCAGTTGCCACGAAGCGCTCTGTGCGACCACCCTTTGTTTTCTTTAAATGAGTGTTTCGTGGAAGCTTTTGCATAGCTTTGCAATCGTCACCACGTTTAATGACGTCAGCAGTTTTTTGCTGTTTATATTTTTTTAGTAACACAATGTGGCTGTCAATGGCCACTTTTTACATATAGGAATTAGAGAGTGGAATGGTGGAGTAAGCCATTCCAGGAGTGGGAATGGGCCCAATAGGGAGTTTTTGTAGATCGTTTCCGCTGTCTTGCAACGCTCTCCGCAACCAGCTACGCTAGCCGGAACTCTACAGTCAAGGCCATCGGCGCGCCGGCGCAGTAGCGGCTGCTTCGTTGCGGAGGGCTTAGCGGAGGGAGAAACGCGGTCTACGAAAACTCCCTATTGTCTCCATTCAGGAGAGTTAGAAGGAATGAAATTATCGGAAACTCCAATTCTCCGGAAGCCCCTTTAAAGGGACACTGACAGGGTATTTATGATCGCCAAGGTTTTTATTTGAACATTACATATGAGAGCCCAACTACACAGGAAACAATTTGCGGCTCCAAATACGGTTTCTTCGGCCCCGAAAACCGCCGGTCGAGAACTGGCCAGTTTGAGTCGCGCTCACTCTCTTCTCCGTGGTCACGTGCTGTTTCGATGGTTTAGACACAACCCCCAAATATAATCAAATTCGTGGGTCATCGAAGGCACACACTCAATTTTAAAAATAGAAAAAGAAATATGATACCCATTTTTGGTGCCTTCTAAAAAACTGCAAATACGTCGATTGAAAAAAAAATGTGCACAGCTACGTGATTTCCGGCTTTCAACGTTTTCCTCCTCTACATTTCTTCTTTCTCCCCAGTCCAGTTTCGGTTTCGGTTTTGAGCAGTTGCGTTTTTTTTTTACTTTATTAAAAAATATACGTGACGCTGCAGCAAAATATTGATTGGGTAGTCTTCTGACACCATGTTAATTCGCGCGGCAAATAATAAAAAATAAAAAATGGGCGAGGGGGTGTTAGTGTTTATTTGAGAAAGATTGCTTAGCAGCAAGAGAAAATAAATACACACTCACACACACACAACACAGAAAGAATAGCTCTTTTGCCTCTCCTCCATAGTCAGATACTCCGTTTCATCTCACGATGTACCGCGATGGACGACGAGCTACATGAGCCAATTCATAGTTCGTAGCTTGTCACGTGACTTCGCTCTCCCCGCGTCGCTCCGCCCAGCCGGAAGGCCACGTGACATCCTCTGAGCTATGAATGGACCTTTTTTTTTAGTAAGCTTCTGCGCAAGTGCGCACCCTTTCTCCTGGCCTCGCTTCCCGCTGTCTCCATTTTCAGAATGCACCATCCCGCACGAGTCACGACCAACATTGTCAGCGCCTATCTTTCCGCGTATTTCGCCGTTTTTGACGATTATTTTACAGCGGAGCTGTTGAGGGCTAGCTTCCCCAGTTTTGTGTCCGTGGGCAAATAAATCTACACACTATCCTCTGGACACCTACCGCCATCTATGAGCGATGGTGGCACACAGTACCGCTCCGCTGCTCTTCCTTCTTCACCAGAGTGGAAAGGCTGAAAGATTTCTTTCTGGGTAGCGGTAGCATGAGGTATAAAAAGCAATAAAAACAGACACAACAACGCAATGCCAATGTGTTTTGTCGAGCGGAGTCCTTCTGGGGTGCCCTTCATTTGTTGGTCACGGACAAACCGCCAAACGGCGCTCGTTACTCGAAAAAGGCCCATTGGCTCCGGTGACTCGTAGCCTCCTTTGCGGTAAATCGTAAGGTAAAACAATGTATAGAAGCCTCCACGCTGACTCGCCGAAGTCAATTCCTGCTGCACAACGTGAAATATACTTATTTGTTTAATTGTTATTGAGCTGTCTCCATGTGCTTTCTGTCTTTTGTGTTTTTTAGTCAAAACTGAGCCACTGACACCACCGTCGCGAATATTTAATTGACTTCATGCCGCCACCGGCAAGCAGGCCCGGCTCACATCTTATTAGGCTGAACCGTTTCCAATAAATCGGTAAACACCGCATGAGATCACGATTCCGTTCCGGTTCAGGTTCAATATCAAACGTTTGATTTCGGTTACATTTTTCTTGCGGTTCAGTTAAAAATAACGGCTTGGCGCCGGTTTTCGGTTCGTGTTCGGTTCGACACTCTGGTTAAAAGCTACAGGCTAATCGCGTATGATTACAACAGATGCGTTGTCGCGTCTCTCAACGCCAGGAACGACACCTTGTCCGTCTTCAACTATTCAGTTTTGGTTGCTTCGCTGAGGGCGCGCAATTTTTATGCTCGAAGGAGCATAAGCCACAGAGACATTCAAGCCGTCAGTCACCTACAGTGCGATGATGCTGTTTCGCGAGAAACTTTCCTTAGCGCTAACAACTCGGGCCCTCAGCTCATATAGGCCCCAAATGAAAATCGACCCACCTCGCATACAAACCGAGCCCATTCCATCCCCACTTCACTCCGGGCAAAATACACCTAATTCCATTCCCATTTCATCCCGGGGTCGCGAAAGCGCGGAATTATTCCGGAATCATTCCAACTCCGGAGTGGCAACACCGCAACACTGGTGCATATATCGGGGTATCCGCATTATAACGGGATCCATAGTAACGATACATGACTCTATAAGGAAATTATGCCACAAAAAAACAAAGAGATGAAATTTAAATAAAATTTCCACTTTTCCATTACAAATTTCTACGACATCTCGGTATGTTAGTGACCGCAGCACTCCTCGAAAGCTGCTCACGCGAACTCGAGCTTCGCCCAAACGAAATTCGTGTGCATAATGTAAGCCGTACTGCCGAGTCGAAGTTCATAATTCTTGAACTGCATATAACAAGTAATGATAGTTAAGAGGAAACTTTAGAACGCATAAGCCACACAAAACACATATATGTTTCATACCATCTGAAAACCACTAGCCGCATGTGCGTACGGAGCACGTGGAGCGAAATCTCGCTCTGCAGCGAAAGTTCCTGCCCGTTTCGATCTGGATGAGCATCGTACCGGCGTGCGGTCGTGTATCACTACTGCGTGATGCACGTTAAAGACCTGAAGGTGGCCGTTGTACTGCAATGGCTAAATTTCTCATCTACAGTTGAGACACCAGACGTCTATTTAGGCTAACTTCCGACTGTATAAACATACATACAACCCCATACAACATTATTATTATTATTATTATTATTACTATTATTATTATTATTATTATTATTAACAGGGTTCGTACATGCCCCATGCATTCACGGCACTGCTGCGTGTTTTTGCATACCGCGGTGCATTATTTATAAAAATATGCAGCATGTTTTTGAAGATTTTGTTAGTACATGTAACTGACTTAGATTGAAAGGTTTTGAAATAAATTCAAGGTGGCCTTCTTTAAATTGATTTTCAAAATAATGCGTATTTAGCAAAATGGCCCAATTTGAACGTTTCTCGTAAATTTGTCCCGCTAACCAGGACAACAATGTTTGAGTGCGAACATTAACGAAATGCAGGGCAATACGGTGGCCAAGTTTGAAAATCCTAGCATCTCTGAATGCGAAAAAAAGAAATCAAAGTTAAGCAATATTGTGCAATGTGTCGCGTTAAATACTATTTCAAGTTGTTAGTATACGGCAGTAGTGTATCCAGGGGGGGGGGGGGGGCTTGCGGGGGCTTCAGGCTTCCCGCCTTCCCCCCCCCCCAGAAATCCAGCCGACCCTATATTATTCACATGCACATTGACCCCCCCCCCCCCTCCGCACCCCATTCGTAAACGTCCCTCCCACCTCAAATACAAATTTTTCAAATTCAAATTCTTTATTGATCCCTGAAACAGAGAAAGGAGGCAGAGGAAAAAAGCAACTGACACGCTGCTTGACTGGCCTCTGCCCCCATAGCAGCCCAGGGAAGAACAAACATAAACGTAAAGACACTATTATTTGTCATATTCATTATAGCATGGGAAAGACAACATCATCTATATTGCTAAAAAGAAGAATGTACACAAAGAGGGAGAGAAAAAAAAGAAAAAGGATGTAAAAAAAATAACAACACCCGCAAAACGCATACAATCGTTATACTAAACTTTTTTCTTCTTTTTTATCATGGGAGTAACCATTAGACGAAAAGTGAACATATTTGTTTGGCGGACATACTGAAGATATCTACATCGAGTTCATAAAAACGATTCAGAAGATGGGGGAGGGTACATTTTAACATCTGATTCCCATAGTTTGTTCTTGAATGTGGCACTATCCATATCTCAGCATTACGAGTTGGATAATTCGCTTGTCTAAGTTCAAGTTGGGAAATTGATAGATATGTACATATTTTCGTTCTGTCAAAAAGACCTTTTTTTATTATTATTATTTATCAATACTGTCATATATATTTTGTAGGAAAGTGCAAGTTTATAACTATAGTGATTCGGAATTTGTACTATATTAAATTTATGAAACAATGGCTTGGTATGACTACCGTATGCTGCATGACATAAACCTCGAATTGCTTTTTTTAAGATTATGTATAAGTTTAAGATTTGTAGCAGTCGTGTTACCCAATACTAAGAAGCAATAGTTGTAGTATGTGTAAAAAAGGGACTTGTATATAAGTAGCATAACAGAGATGGGAATCATATTACAGTATCTATATATAATCCCAACAACTTTAGATAGCTTATTACTTATCTGTTGCACAGTTTCGTCCGAACACAGGTATTCATTAAATATTATTCCTAGTACTTTTACATTTACTACTATATCTATTTCATTTCCACCAAGTGAAGGGGTAGTCATATAGGTACATTTTGTATTACGTGATCTGAACAGAACGGCTTTAGTTTTATTTAGATTTATTTTTAAAGAATTTAATATCGTCCAAGCATTTAGTTTATCAAGATATTTGTTTGCCTTATGTATAATTTGGTCAGCGTCGTTCCCTGAGAAAAAGAGAGAGGTGTCATCATCATAATTTTTATTATTAAGTGTATTGATTGTTTTCTAGTATTCTCATATGTTGTTCACTGTGCACTAGTTCCTATTGGAACGATTTATGTACCCCCCCCCCCTATGTAATACCCTCTCACGAGGGCCTTTAGGGGTAATATGAATAAATAAATAAAAATAAATATATGATGTAACTAACAGTATCGTCAATATTTACTATATCATTGATATACAAATCAAAAAGTGGCCCCAGTATACTGCCTTGAGGCAGTATACTGGGGCCTAACTAACCTAACCTAACCTAACCTAACCTAACCTAACCTAACCTCAACCCCCCAGAAAAAAAAATCCTGGCCACGCCACTAGTTAGATACTTCGGGTCAATCCTCCATATTCGTAATTTGTCAGTAAATATTTCTAGACCCATATCCACAGCAAATGCTTTGGGGGAGGTGCCCGAAACGCCAACTTTGCGCAATCCGCAGAGAGCGCTTCGGATTGAGTAAGCTTTTAAATTATTTTCGCAGACTTTTTTTTTTTTCGCAAAACTAAAGTTTGTTTAGTTTCACGGGGCATTGAGTCAACCAAATATTTTTTGGTCAAAATTCAAAATGGTTACTGAACATGGTTGGCCAAGCTTACCTGAAAGCAGCCTATGAAGAAAATATAATACACATATATACTATATTTTATATTTCGCAGGTTTGGGTATTGCATGGGTCTCATGAACCATTCGAACGACCACTTTAGAAAGCTGTGCGGGATGCTGGATGGTCTGGCGTCCCTCACTCTTTAGGTTTTACTCGAAGGGCTGACCTACATCGGGGCTACCAGCAACACTGGGGACCCGAAGGACTGCTTCGAGTTTACTTGTGTAAACGTCCCGTTGCGGCACCTGCAACAAACGCACGAGTGATCGCGACGATGCTCCGACGACAACCTGAGTTTTTTCCCATAACTACAGAATGTACGCGAGGCCACGCTGCTAGACGAGGGCCGAGCGAACAACGCCTGCGAAGGCTGAAACAACTGGTTGCGGGAGCTTGTTGAACACACTCATCCAAGCGTCTGGAGGCTGATCGAGTGCCTTCAACAAGACCAGGCACTCGTGGCCGCAGCGTTGATCTAGTCTCAGAGAGGTGAGCCCCCAGTGAAACGGGTTCGACCCACAACAAAGCCTTTTCAGATTCACAACCTCTTGCAGAAGATTTGCGAGCACCTCCAGCTGCACAAATATCTTCCAAGACTGCTGGGATTGTATTGGCTTCTAAGAAACAGATAAACTTGTGTTCAATCCTATTAACAAACCACGTGCAGTCATATCTGTGTTTTTATTTCCTTTGGGGGTCGCACATCTGTGCACCTAAGCTGTATGAGCTCGAGTCAAGTCCCAAGTAAAGATTTCTCCTAATGAGCTGTTGTCCGGGTATTTGAAGAAAGTAATACTTTTCTGGGTCCGAAAAAAAAAACAAAAAAAAAAAACTGGCGAGCTTTTGTGCGTGGAGCATTTACATGGTAAGCTTCTGTTCGGGATTCGCTTTAACTGCACTATTAGCTCCGAGAGCGAACACAAGCGTCGCTGCGGTCGCCGCGCCCTGATTGGGTGAGGTGTACCATGACGTCAGGGGGAGGACGTCACTCCGCGGTCTCGCATCCAGCTCGCTTCTTTGCACCGGTTTCCTGGTTCGGCGTTGTGTGCCGCAAGAACTTCGAGGAGCGGAACCTCGTTTACCCGGTGTACAAGACGCTGGGTTAGTCCGATATCGACATGTTTCCGTAAATTTTATAAGCCTGCTTGTCACTTTTATCTTTATAATTGGGTTACAAATCCCGAAAGCTATCGGTGGAGGCGATTCCGCCGATGAACTTCCCTGTCCGCCCACACGACACAAGGCAATCTTGCGAGGGGTCGGTGAAGCGGCGGCGTAAGTGTTTCAGACGCTGGAATTCTGTTCCTTGCATGTTCATGATTTAGGAGAATATTACATCCCTCTCTGCGGGGTTTTGAAATGGAATTTATATCAAGGGCCTTTGGTCGGTCGGCAATTAGCTCGCGACCCCGACTGCGCGTGCCACCCTGCATGCTGGTTCGCAGATGTTTTAAAGGCCCTGGGTTTGAAGGCCCATGAAGTGCTCGTGAAAAAGAATTTGTGTACATAAATGTAGATTTTTCGTGAATTAATGATACAGTTCATACACGTATGCAGGCATGTTTTATTTTTTAGAAGACGAAATTAGTTTGTATGGTAGCAGGAAAAACTGCCGAATCGTCCCCCATTGCCTGTACGAGATCTAGTGAACTGCCCAAAATATGCACAGCAATATACTGTAATTTGGAATGTTTATACTTTTTCCTGACATTCTTTCTTTATTCCAGCCTTGGGTACTCAGAAAATACACCATTTAGTTTGAATTGTGATTTCCAATTAAAAGAGACACTGCTGCCGGTCCCCAAAAGATTCTTCAGCTTCCAAACTCCCTACAGACGGGCTCTCTGACAACAGAGGAAAACAGGAGGAACAGCAATCATTCGAACGACTGTCCAGTCGTATAGATGCTGCACTAGTAGCAGAAAATGTGGAACCTATGAAGGGTGACAGTTTGCGTGAGAAAAGCTTCTGGTATTTTAGCTTCAGGACAATTTGATTTAGCTAAAATCTCAATTTTAGAGCCTAAGGGACTAATACCAGGCTAGACACCTTCGCTTACGTTTGTTGTACATTACTTGAGGGATAATATAAACAAGTCGACAGATACCACCAGTGGATTAGAGTCCATTGAAATACTAGAGTTTTAGTAGATCGTTCCGATGACTCCGATAACGATACCAGATACTCTGCCTCCGCCTTTGCGCTTACATATATAGTATCGTTATCGAGGGTATCGGAAACATCTACTAAAACTCTCTATTATCCGAATCCAGCAAAGGTCAAATGCGAGCAATGTATATAAATAAATGTTCATTCTTTCTTGTGATGCTCTCTCCATGGCCCAGACTGTATTTAACATGTTGACCGAGCAGCATGGAGCTTTTCTGCTTCGGCAATCTTTTTTAAAAACAGAAAAAAAAGTATACATAGCCTGCCAATTCATTCAGACCATCAGCAGCATTTATTGTGCGAGATGTAAATCTGTAGTGATGCTCCTGCAATTGTGGCCATATCTCTTTATTTTTATATACCAGCTGCGATTCATCCGTTGCCTGCCCTGTCAACCAAGCCTGAAATGTTGGTTGAAGTTTTGACTGCAGCTACAGGCCATACTTCAATAAATCCACATATCACAATTTACACTTCCTACGAAAAACACGCCAAAAAATATTCAATAGAAACGAGCGCGCTGACAGCTAACGTCGTCACAACCTGCACAGGGCGAGCGGGGCGAGTCGGAGAAAAATTCTGTCCTGGCCGTGACGTCACCCCAGTTCGCCGTAAGGGGGCGCCACGTGAACTTCTTGGGTAGAGTGCCTTCATACACACGGGCGCTGGCACCCTATTCTTGGGGAGGTGTGGCAGACCGTAGAGCAGATACGGATACGGTGGCTTAACCCTTCGTATCGGGCGATCACAGTTTTAACAAAACTGCAACACGACTCTCACCAATGTTACTAGACATCAGTTCATTTGCAAAACACACGCACACACAAAAAAAACAGACATTTCTTTTGTGTGAATTATGCCCATGCTTGTTTCGAACGCAGGCGACGATATACACAGCTGCTAGGCGCACACTGTTGGCAAAAAAAATGAAAATAATTGCAGTTCCCCACAGCTATTAGCGTCGTGCGCGACCAAAAGCGTTGCTGTGCACCGAAGTTTGCGATTGGCCAAACCATTGCTTAGTGTATTATGATGTCTGCCCAATCGCCGATTCACGGCGAGGCAAATCCTTCCTATCACGGCGAGGCAGATACAAATCCTGTCAATCAAGGAGAGACAAATCCTGGTCGTCAGGTTGGGAAAATAATAAGAGGGTGCTACCGAAACATATCGGCGCTAATAACCGCCGTCCTTCGTCTTATATGCAGTCACTAAGAGTGTGCGTATAAAGATTGCACTCGTACCAGCTATTCACACTGCAGATAAATAAAGAATCTTGGGGCCCAAATTGAAATTTAGCCGTTCCTGTTTTACAGCAACAGCAGTTTGTGGGAACATCACCAAGGAACGGCGTTATCGCTCTTCGCGAAAACTCCCGGTGGTTCGAGCGTGAAACGAGCTCATGATGGAGGCGACGCGTCCGAAAGGGACGCCATGGCGTTCTTACGTTGACAGTGGCTGTAGCCAACACTCCGTTGTCGCTGCGCAAGCGCACGATCATCCAAGCAGACGAGCTTGCACGCTGTATGGCTAGACCTCGGAAGGTTCGTAAATCGGGTTCAAAGAACCCCTACGAATTTTCCGAGGAGGCTAGTCGTAGACGGAGAACGGATCAGGCACGGGAGTGGAATCAAGAGCGGAAGCGAAAATGCCATTCTTCGCATCTCGCTTTCAAAGTTGCGGTGCAAACCTTAACGCATATCATTGAGACACCTTCACCAAACCTTGACGCCTCCGATCCTGAGAATCCCAATTCTTTATATATTCCATTCTAGAAACTATCTCAAGAGAGTTGCAGTTAGTCCAAAGATGTCGGGGCAGGCTTGCTTGAAATGAAATCAGTCAGTTTTAAGACAGCCTATGGAAAAGAAACACTTTTAAGGCTGGTGCAAGCAAGCAGCGCAGCCTAGTCTTTAAAATGCCTTTTCTCGAGATTGCCCTGTATAAAACCAACAATCCTGTCGGAAAAAAATAAAAAAAAGTTGTAAGGCACAATGATTGTTACTGTAGTGAGCGAACCAGCATGCTAAGTGGACCATAACTGGCATCACCTTCTGATGGACCACAGAGGATGCTATGAGCCATCGAAGACTATCCAACGTATTACTGGACTTGTTGGGACAGCTTGTAGTATCTGCTGCAGTTCATTGTAAGGTAAAAGAGAGTCAGCCCGGAGCCCGGAAGGAGGGTGGAAGGGAGAGAGACAGCACACGCAGAAAGGAGAGAGCCAGCGGAAAGTCCGTTTTATTGCCCTCGAAGTGGCGCCGTCCAGCCCAGCGGCCCTGTGTGTGGGGCCGCCGTCCTTTGGCCGGTGTGGCCGATGTCCCAGCCGTGCTGCCCCCCCGGGGCGGTTCCAGCGGATGGTCCCCTGTGGGCGTTAGGGGGCTTCCCACGGCACCCCTAGGGCGGGGATGCCCTCCCCGCCGCCTGCTGCCGCCTGCCTGGCACCCTCTGGCATCCCAGCCACCAGGGCAACGCCTCAGTCCGCCTGCACACACGCACCACAATCAACCTTTAAGACCACAGATATCTTACTCGCGGTACACCCCTTTCCACGTTTCCCAATAGTACTCCTCCTCTTTCCAGTGACGACTCCATGTCAAGTGGCGGATTGTGACATAGTCATCTAGGGACATTATTTTTCAGCAGAAAAAGAAAAGAAAGAAACTTAGAAGTTTTCTACTATGAGGATTCAGATTGAAGCCCATTTCAAATAAAATATTATTTCATAGAATATCCAAAAATATTGAATACTCGCACAAACCTATGAAAGGTTTACAAGCCAGAAGAGATGCAGTCTTTGCTCGTGCCAACGATCAGTGCACGATTTTATTTGTACAAATAAAACATAAAAGATGTACACAAAATGAGAAAAACAAAACAAATGCGTAACCTGTTGACGTGAAGCCGCTATCCGCCGGCCGTTGTGGCAAACGAACACCTTTCATTAGCAGATAGATGCCACAGGTAGGGATTTCAAGTCCTCGATTTCTAACTTTTTTATTCGGGCAAGTTTGTTCAATGAAATTTTGATGCACAAGGTGCACCAACTTCAGGCAGCCCTACAATGAATTCTAGCGAGCTACGTCAAGGAACCAATGTATGCAGTCCCTTCAAACAGAAAACGACCCTTTCCAGGGTGTCTACCAAGTTGACATTTTCAAATTCCCTGAGTTTTCCAGGTTTTCCCTGAGTACTTTTGTGAAATTCCCTGAGTGACACAGAACTTTGTTTTAGGTCAAGATGGGCTGACACCATGTCGCCAGATGCTGTCACTCTCTAAAAAGCATGTTATAGGATAAAAAAAACGACATAATAGAGTTTTAATGGTAACGAGTAACTTTTATAGAATCAAAAAGAAAACAGAACGGAGTGGTTCGTAAAATTCATAGCGAATAAAATATAAAAAGGTAAACTGAAATTTACGTGACCCCCCCCCCCTCGGTGAGGTCTTGTGACCTCGAGTGGGGGGGGGGGGTCACGTGACCTCACGGTTACGCTGACGGAGACGCCGCTCAAGCCGGAAACGGGCGCCTAAGAACTGCGCTCTCACAGAAAAACGGGAGCAATAAACGGGAAAGAAAAAAGTAAACAAAGATAAGGCGTTCAAAGTGCGATTGCTCAACCTTTGTTGTCAACACACTCCACTTGACGAAATCTTTTTTTTTTTGGGGGGGGTCACTTTGTTTTGGGGCTAAGGAGTCGCGCAGCGACAGCGGTGTTCAGGGAAAAGAGCGCACGCGACCGTTCCAACAGTGGGCACTCCCTGCCCTCCCTACGCGCGCGCGTGCCCTTCCCCTTGCTTTTGCCATCCTCCACTTTTTTGTTTTTGTTGGTTTTTTTTTCTGTTTATACAATTGCTTTTTTGCTGCGTAGCTCCGCGTGCGCGTATGCTGGCTTGGCGGTCTGCCAGCGCTGCAACTCTAGTTATGTGCTACCCGCCGGCGCAATCCGACACCGGGAAAGGCGAAGGACGGCCGTGCTCGTCCTTCGCCTGTCCCGGCGAAGGACAAGCACGTAAAAATAAATGGTAAAAAAAAAAAAGATTCCCTGATAGCAGCACAAATTCCCTGAGGTTTCCCTGAGATTTTCCAGACTACTCAAAATCCCTGAGAATTCCCGGTTTTCCCTGTTTTCCAGGTTGGTAGACACCCTGCTTTCAACTCATCCAGCACTTCTCTGCCTTTTGCGCGTAATGCACCTGTGCACACGGACGTGCGGTTTGTATGTCGGCTCATATCTGGATCTGTGCAGACAGACGTTCCCACCTTCGCACGCAAGAGCACACCCACCTGCTGGGGCCTGCTGGGCTCAGTACGGCTGCGAGAAGTGGGGGTTGGCCATGGGGGCCAGGCCCCCTGCCCCGGGGCCCCCGAAGCAGTGCCGGTCTCCCTGGTAGGTCGAGTCCTGCGACAGCATGCCCTCCGCCTGGGACCGCAGCTCCTCGCCCAGGAAGCAGCTCTCCTGCGACAGCTGCGACAGCGCCACTCCCCCTGGGACAGCACGCCCCCTCCGGGCCCCGGCTGTGTCAGGGGACCCTGCGACGTGAAAGGGGGCGAAGAATGTTAAAGGGCGGTGCAACAATTTTATGATTAAAAGAATTTGCATCTTGTCATGTTTACGTTGTTTATCGTGTCCCAGAGGACAGAAAAAACACCTCCTTCATTAAAAATGTCACGATTCCGCTGCATAATCACAAAGCAAAAGTCGAGCTTTTTCCCCACCTGCAACCCCAAGTGGCAGCCGAAGGAACTACGGCGAAAAGATTACGTGACCTCGCTCGGCTCTAAGCTGCAGCCTAACGCCCGCTAATGTCAGCGGAGAGAGGGAGAGGAAGCGTCCTCCGAGATAGCACACGGGAAGCTACACGGCACTCCGAATGACGTCACTGGGAGTGCGACCAGGTGTGACCCTGAAGGCTGGGAGTGAGTTGAGGGGTGCCCGAAATGCCAATATTTATCTTTTTTAGGGGCGAAGCTCCTTAGGGGCTAGCCATGTCCGTGTGTCCGTCCGCCGTAGGCCGGCGTCGGGCGCTCGTGCTTCTGCTCGTGAGATTACGTGCTCACGAGCACGTGAGCACATGCTCACGTGCTCGTGTAGCGCAAAAAGAAAATTGGAAAAAAAAGATGAAAAAAAATTATGAAAAAAGAAAAAGAAGAAAAACAAGAGTAGGGGGTTCTGAGATTTAAAAAAAGAAAAAGAAGAAAACCACACATTCTCCTACTGCCATGAATGAAAAGGACCGAAAAGCTCGGCATGCAGCGCCTCAGCGTCTACGTAGACAGCAAGCTGCTCCGGAGATCAGGGCGCGAGAAGCTGCTGCACAGCGTCAAAAACGCCAAGCGGACCCGGAGTTGAGAGCTCGGGAAGCGGCGGCAAAGCGTCAACGCCGACAGCAAGCAGCAATACCTATGACCAAAATCAGTATCATCAGCACCACCCGAGCTTCGCCCCAATCAACATCATTCACCACGTGGAGATGCGGTCATTTTTTTTACGCAACAACTAGGACACGCAGGCGAAATCGGATTTCTGTTCTTTACTTCAAAAGTGTCAGAGGTAGGGGTGTGCGAATATTCGAAACTTCGAATACTTCGCGAATAATGCTTGCTATTCGATTCGATTCGCTTCGAACTTTCGCTGTTCGAAGTATTGGAGTTCTTCGAATACTTCGGAAACTACGAATAACGCGGAACTCGCCGATTAGTGTGAACCCGCGGTAGAGTTCACTCTCTTGATTTTGGACTGCGCAATATGATTTCGAGCTTGGCAAACCCGAAAAGCCAACCTAAGTTCCTTTTTCTTCTTCTTTTTTTTTTTTTTTATATGATGCACTGGAAAGTTATTTGCGGTAGCGCGATCTGTCCTCTGCTTGCGATGATGTCTGGATTCCGGTGTTGGCGAAGTGGTCGTGACGCAGACGCTGCGATAGATTTGATGAAGTTTGCAACAGCACGTGCATCGTCGAGGCACAAACGCGACGGACCACTCTCACTATTATGGATTCGGATATGGATTTACGGCTGACCTCGGCTATCGGCGATATCTGGCTCGTGTTATTTTCCGGTTCATCAGTTTGCCAGTATTCCTTTTATTATTTATTTCTACCAGTTTTCACTGAAAGTAAAACTTGCTCCCTCCGCAAAGAAACAAAAAAGAAAACAATGTATTTTTAATTTATTTCTTTTTTGTGTCGCCCTCTATCGGCAGAACTCTTGCACACGGAAAGAGATGGCGCAAAGTCAGGGCGTCTTGACGCAATCGCACGATCATCGATCATCTCCGAAACAAATTAGTTTGACTCTACGTTTATACAGCCTAGAACTTAATCTGCCTCAGCGGGCGACGAGTCTCCCAGCTGTAGATGAGAAATTTAGCGAGTGCAGTACAACCGCTAGCCTGGGGTCTTTAACGTGCACCACGCAGGAGTGATACACGACCGCACGATCTCCAACTCTGCTGTGGCCTGCCAACCCGCCTCCGCTTGTGTACTTCGGTTTACGTTCACGTGGTTTCGTTCACCCGCTTAAAAAGGTTTTGCACAAAGTCGGTGCAGCTGCGCGACGCAGTCTTCGACTTTGTATTGTGGCTTGCCGACCCGCCACCGCTTGTGCACTTTCGTTTACGTTCACGTAGTTGCGTTCGTCCGCGACGCGATCTCCTACTGCGTTGTGGCTTGCCGACCAGCCTCCACTTGTGTATACCTTCATTTACGTTCTGCACTTCACTCCTTGAATGGTGTTTTACTGACTGATATTTTATTTGATCTGTTTTTGATCGGTCACATGTGTGACATTTTTCTTATTGCAATAACAATGACATTTTCATAAAGAGTAAAACTATACGCACTCCGGAGTGCATTTCGGACGAGATGGCTATACGCACTCCGCTGAACTCGTATAAAACGAATGGTCACAACGAGTTTTTTCAGCGATGGCATTGCGTAGGGGCTAAGGCGTGCGCTTTGTATGCAAGTAGACGCGGGTTCAATCCGCGGTGGGCGTACTTTTTTTTTTTTATTTTGTTTTATCGAGGCATAATGCGATGTTTACGACATTTCTTTTTTGCGATAATGTTGTCAGACGAAACTTCGCAGAATTAAATGGGGCTCCCTTTCCGGAGGTGCGATCGGGGACAGCGGGGCTTGGGTTGCCGGCCGGACGCCGCGAAGCGGCGTGTACTGGTTACGTTTTGTAATTAGCAGCCAATACTTTCGCCGCGAAGCGGCGTGAACGCAGGCGGGGGGCTGGGTTAACACGCTCCCCAGTGATACACGCACCGTTCGAAAAGGGTGGCCCGACAGGCATGAGTTCTCGGCGGAGTGCGTATAGCCATCTCGTCCGAAATGCACTCCGGAGTGCGTATAGCTTTACTCTTTCATAAATGTTTGTTGAAAAAAAAAGTCCAGTTGTGTTTTGATTGAGCATTCTTGTTTAAAAGGAAACACTGCTCCTAGAGCTTTTTGTTTAACTTGTGATTCAATGCAAATTAAACTTACTAGCTTACCTGCCATTACAATCTGACTGCAAATATGTACTTGGTTCTGATGCAACCTAATTAAGTTTGGTAGTATTGAAAATTTGATTTGCAAAGTTTATGGGAAGGATTAAGACAAATTGAAATACTGAAATAAGAAAATAAACATATATCAGTGAGTAAAGGGTGTAGAGAGTTCACTCAGAAATAATAATAAAAAACATCCACTGACCCATTTTACTTCGTTTCCAAGAGAAAATCGTCTTGTTCAGGACAAGACGATAAGTGCATGTCAATCTTCAAAAAACACAATTTAAAAAACAAATGTTTTCTTAGTATATTTTTGCCTGAAAGAGCAGTCTCTCCCCTTAATTCACATCAAATAGAAAATATTTGTTTTAAAAAATGTTCTTATTCGAAACTACTATTCGTATTCGAAAAATATTCGATTCGATTCGATTCGTAACCTTTATTATTCGATTCGATTCGCTTCGAAAGATTTGATATTCGCACACCTCTAGTCAGAGGGCAACTTCCACAAATTTTTGACCGAAGTCTGGAAATCGTTGCACCCCCTTTAAAGGTGTAGAAAATCCTAGTCCCTCGTCCATCCAATAGCACCACTTAAAAGACGAGGCCTGCGCAAAACGTCGTCGGTAGTGAATCAGCAGCAAACGTGCTTGAGATATGGACGGGCTTGGGCAAGCCCCAAATCCCAAACTTGATCCAACTGTCGGGTCAAGCTCAGGCCGTGTCCGGGCCCATTCATTTTGAGCCACGTCGGGTTCGGGTCAGGCGGAATCAGGGTGTCAGGACCCGACCTTGTCAAATCCAGGACGAGGAGAAACCGTGTTCTAGATTGTATCGGCGGAATTATTGAACAATCCAGACTAAACTCCTCTACGACCTTCTCGTTTACTAATTTTGATGTGAAACTTTCTTTGGATAGGTGTTTGGCATTTCGTGAAGCCCAGATAAAAATGTGGCTATCAGGCTCGTCACTGGTTGGTTGACGAGTGGGAGAGAAGTGAGGTGCTCAATGCCGATTGGTTCATGAGGAGGTCATGTGACTGGAGGGGTGGGCAAGGAGGAGCTCGACCACCTGTGCACACCGAGGAAGAGGAGCTCGAGAGCATGGAAGGCTCTGGAAGATTGCCAGGTTTATCAGCACGATTAGCGGTAGTATCGCTCCATTCGAGGAACAACTGTCGAGCGTACATGTAGTACGCGTTGACTATCTGATGAAGAGCACTGTGAACCTAGGCATCTGAAAGCTCAGAGTATTGCTAACATTTGTGATGCTAGAACGTTTCACGTATAAAACAAGATTGCCTAGCAATTTGCCATGAATTTTTCCTTCCCTAAAAATTCACTTACACACAAAATAAATCACTCTGGCTGGTTGCATCCCCGTTGTTTTATTCGCCAGAATAAAAGGATAAATTATCTGAATCAAGCTAGTTTTCTGATACGTAGACATGCCAATTCCTCAGTGGAAATAAAATATGGCTTTGTTGGCATTTTCATTAAAATAGGTATGAATATAAGCGGAAAAAAAATTCATTTGCCGTGAACCGTGCAAGTGAATCAATGAAAGGACTTATGCATCAAAAGGAAGATTCTTGGCATAATGTCTAGAATTTTTCACGCACTATCAATGTGTCGTGCATTGCTCCTAAAATCATCCAAGCACTGAATAACGGGTCTGCTCTCGCCCGCGCGATAGTCAAACTTTTTTAGAGCACAATGAACTTGCTATTTATTTTCCATCTTGTTTATTTCATATTCAGCATCAAATTCCCAACAAAAAGCTACTTGGTTCGATGCCCAACATTGCAAGCATTTCTTTTTGTTTTCCCACTTTTATGCAAGTCCGTCCCTAAGAACGACTCACTTCTATTTCAGAAATTTCTAGGAGCCAGCCAGCCAGTGCAGAAGCATCAGGGCTTTCTAAACCAGAGATGCACAAGGTGGGGTCGCAAAGCCGAGTCATTCTTAAGTACCATCAAAGGGGGAAGGGGGTTGCCAGACAGCGTTCCGAGCGTTTTAGGGGTCACGGGCCCAATAAGTTTGCATACCCTTGCTTCAAAGAATAATTCACATACAAGGGAGCGATTGGCTCACAGTTATGCATCAGAGGGTGGCTCAGATCTTCTAAAATAATGCATTAACAGAAAAAAAAAAAAGATTTACACAAGGGCGGAAAAGATTAAGAAAATTTGGGAGCTCTGGGAACCCCTTGGTGTACACTGGAGAACCCCTGTGTTCCTAGGAACCCAGTTCAAAAACCTCTGGACAAGAGAAACCTGTACGAGGGTCTACGCCTGAAGACACAACAGCCGCCTCCGGCTGCAAACAGGAGTGCCCATCCACCCCTAGAATTGTTGCGAAATGCCGTGCAGTACAGAGTTTGGAGAGCCTACCTGACTGGCCTGACTGTTGAGGCCCGGTTGGGAGAGCTGCTGGCCGGGCCTGCGGCCACCCACGGGCTGCCGGCTTGGGACTCCGCGGCGACCCGCACTCTTGCTGCCGCCTCGCTGTCGGGCTGCAAACAGAACGACACCTCCTTTTTCAGTCGGTCGCTGCCTTGTCTTCCATCACTCGTGACTAGAGTTGCGCGTTTTTGGTAAATATCGAAGAAAATGAACCCCCGGGAAAGCCGTAAATCTCTAAATTCCAGCTGTCCTTGAATGAGAAAAACCTAAGCATCGCAGGAAGAAAATTTGTACCTAAAACTTCATTTTCTGTCGACCCAGAATACAGCCTCCACTGAACTGTCCGCAAAGCTGCTTGTTTTTTTCCCAATCAAACAACCTTACTGTGTTTCCAGTTTTTTTTTTTTTTTTTTTAAATATGGGTTGGGAGGTTTTACGATTATGTGGATAATGTGCATGTTGCCTGGAGACTGGGACAATGTGCATGCTGACTGCCTGCATCCTATTCCCTTTACCCTAAGCCCCAATGCACTTCAAATGCTTGCCCAACACCAAAAATTAAAAAAAAAGAAAAAAAGCAGAACATGTGGGGAAAGAGTAAATTCCGAAAGCCTCGAATGTGTTTTGAAAGTCTCAAAAGAATGTCTTGGAAGTCGAAAGTCTCAAATGCGACTCTATTGTTCAATCTTTCTATTCGGTGGCCAGACGATAAAATCGAGCGGCTTATAGCTCTCAAAGGGCACCTCGGCACATGCTGTGATACGACCGCCTTTCCAAAAAGTCAAATGAACTCGTAAGACGAAGTCGGGTGACTCCGTGACATCACTCTCAAGTCAATATCGAGTGGCTGCTACACAAGGTTTACGAGGCAACATTGAGCACTGACTTTGTGACGTGGCTCCGATATTAGGCGAGCCCACGTGACAATCAAACGCTGCCCCCGTCGAGACTCACCCTGGAGTGCCTGCTGGTGCTGGTTGTAGAAGCGTGGTGGCACGTGGGCCATGTTCATGAAGAGACCCACGGGCACGGGGAGCCCCGGGTTGGTGGCCCGCTCGGGGGGCCCAATGAAGGCCAGGGGGTCGTGGCTGCGCCCCGTGAAGCCCTCGGGGAAGTTCTCCTTGACAGGGGCCCATGCGGCTCCGAGGCCGGCGCCCCGCGGGGTCACGGGGCCCCGCCAGGTCAGACCGGAGGGGTCCACGCCGTTGAGCTGTGACGACCGGTCGTACACGCTGCCCGGAATCATTGCCTCCCGGGCGTCAAACACCGTCGTGCTCATGAAGTGACCGCCCTGCGAGGGAAGGAAAGCGGACATTGCAATCGCGAACCTTAGGATCCGTGCAAAGAGCACGTTGTGTCGCAACGAGACTGTGCATCGACACGGGTCGTGCGCTCTGCAACACCGTCAATGCAAACGAGCCGTTGCCGTTTTTTTTTCTGTTTTTCTCTTAGTGTCAAAGGTCTGTCATCGAAACTACTATAGTGGAGAATATTCTGCTGGGGAACTAACCATAGTGGTGAACTTTGATGCTCGCCAGAATCCTTTTAAGTAAACTGCGGTAGTGCGTCAAAGTAATGCTTGCACTAAAAGTGTTGCGCAACGTAAAATGAGGCACAATTGCCATTATTTGCAAATGTTTACCAGACCGTGATCATGTCTGCTTCGTCACCGATTTACGGCTGGTTCACATATTTCTGTACGAGTGCGATTGCTGGCACCGTGACAGAAGGTTTTGCAGTTTGTGAGATTGAATGTGTGCAGTACCTATGAGAGGTGGTCACTTAGAACATTGATAGAATTATTTCAAGCACAGAACGGAAAAAGATGCATAAAATATACATGGACCGATCGTGTTCCAGCACTGCCCAATAGGTGGCATCAGTCTGTTAGCTCGTCAAGCAGTTGCAATGCAGTTGATCACACCGAAACTGGAATGTGTGAATCTGCTTTTACAGCTAAACTTGCATTGTACAGTAGGAGGTCAGCTCATGAAAGGAAGGAACGTCAATAATAGTCCTGTCCAATCCAGCTGCACCACTTACAACGATTTATAATCAGTGTATGCATCCCTCGTTCGATTCATGAGACCAGCCTATCTTAGTACAAAGCACACTGACCTACGCTTTCCTCCTGCATCGGTGTAGATAGGTGTGGATAAATGCAATCTAACAACATTACCGTAAAATCCCCTATGAATGCAGCCCTTATAAAATCGCCAATTATATTTTTCTTGCTGAATATCCATAACATAAAACATTGCGCGACGACCACACGACATGATGCGTTTAGACAGCGACAGCAGTGATATGACGATGACGATCGATTGACATTGCGCCGATCGTGCGTCATACAGTGATCTGATATTGAAATGACCTTCCGCTGATTTAGCGTCGATACGTTGTTGATGAATACATGATTTCAAGGACGTGATGCGTTTTCCTGCAAAATTCAACGGGAACCTGAATTGGTGCATAGGTCACGCAACATAAATTTTTCCGCTGAATTTAGCGGGGAACCTGAATTTGTCTCAAGGTCCTGTGATGTCACATCACTAAACATTAATTTTCCCACCAAATTTAGCGGGGCAACTATTTTGTTTACCCTCACACGCAACACCAAGCGCAACACAAGGTTTTGCGCTTGGTGTCTGTGGAACTAGAACGTAGATATGAATTATTCTTTTAGGATTCGATAGCTCAGAAATCAGAGGGTGCAAAAACTTCTGAGGAATCTGTATCACAAGTTTTCAAAATTTGCAACCCATATAATAATTTATTTCTAATTGTCAGTGAAAAAAATTTATTGTTTCACAACTTTTTGTTGGATATTGCAAAAATTAATTAAAAAGAATGGTTCTGTTGCACTTTTTACTGTTTGTATGATGCATAGACATATTTTCTGCCCCAACTTTTATTTTATAAAACTATTAAAAAAAGTTGCACAAAATCATCTGCCATAAATCTAAGATTTCTTCTGAAAGTATAAAATATAGGCAAATAGAACCCTTAGATTTGTGTTCAGCAGTCAAAGTTACACTAGGCATAAACATTTCATCCTAATCGGATCAGAATTGACCGAGAATCTTAAAAGGGAAGTGAAACCCCAAAACACATGTATCCACTAAATAAGCCTACATACATGCTTCTCAAAATACCCTTTATGTCTATTTTAGACCCTCAGAAATGAGCCTTTTAGTGCCTAAAGGCACATCCTCAACTTACAAGCGGCATTAAAAAAACACTTCACTTCCGTAAGCGAATGCGCTGCAACGGGCGAAAAGATGAATGCCAAATGTCCTCTACGAAGCACACAGAGTACGCTGCCAGGCGGCGGAGCCACTCACGGGGTTGACAGTGTTGATGAGCTTGCGGGGCTTGCTGAACTGGATGAGGCTCTCCTTGAGGTTGTTGAGGGGCCCCTCGACCAGCACCCGGTTCTCCTTGTAGAAGCTGAGCAGGTGGTTCCACAAGGGCTGCTTGGACAGCACCTTGGGGTTGCCCACAATGATGATGCCGTAGCGGGCACGGGTCAGGGCCACATTCAGACGCCGGGGGTCGTTCAGGAAGCCGATGCCCTGGTGCTCGTTGGAGCGCACGCACGACATCACGATCAGGTCCTTCTCCCGGCCCTGGAAGAGACGGGCAGCGAGACAAATGTCCATCTTTGGACTGCCAGACAGACGGCGAAAACGGCATTGTTGAAGCAGCCAACCTGTCAGTATAGTTACGGAATCAACTCGAAAGAAAAAGCGGATGAATGAATTGTATTAGTCATACAAAACAATCGTCGAGTTGATGAAAAGCAAAAATCTTTGGCGACGCTGGTATTCGTATTTTGGGTCTCCCAATAAGCGGTCGGGTATGCTAACAACTGCGCTACACCAACCCTCATAGATGACGATACCCATTTCTCAAGCTCATAAGCAAGAATGTATGCATGTACACATGGCGGGACAAATAGTGAGGGGACCTCTGGAGCACAACAAGCACGTAGCTCGTGTCAGGAAGTGATGTACTTCCACGAGACGGCATGCGCCTCCAGAACCCCTCCGATCGGATGCATTCCGTTCGGCGCATTAATAAGACGGGTAAGAATTGCCGAAAGTATAGGTGGCCTGGTGCAGTGGTTAGCATATCTGACCGGCTATTGGAAGACCCGAAGTTCGAATCTCAGCGCCGCAAAAGATTTGTTTTTCGGCGGCCGTGTAACAGTTATTCTATTCAATCAATACAGTTCATTAATCTGCAATTTTTTTTAAGCTTACTTAATCTTTGAAGACTGCCTAAGATAATAAGAATGCCCCATCATATAAGGCAGGATTTCTTATAGAAGAACCGGTACATACCGTTATTACTCGAGCAATAGATGCATTGTTTATGAAGGAAGCCTGTGGTCCCCTTTCCCGCAATGCATGCAGATAGCAAATCCTTGCAACTGACAGAAAGATGTTGGTAATTTGCAAGACTAAGATAACGTCTTCGCACAAAAATGCTACCTGCACAGATTGCATTTTTATAAAAAACCTCGTTCTCGACCTGTTATCTGCCACGTTTTTTAAGCAAAAAGTGACAATTGGCTGTACAAGTGTTCTGCAGGAAAGTGGACTCAAGGGCCCTGTTACTAGGTGGCGTGTCTATCGCTCGAGTAAATGCAGTAGTGTCCAGCCCATCCTCAGAATCCTGCTAAAACTTAGTACTTTAGAAGGTTCTGTGAATGATCAGATCTTTTTCACTGACGTTCATCAAAGAACACTCTATTTAGACAGAGCCAAGAGCACGATGGTGCCCCGTGGAGCCCCGGGAACCCAGTTCAAAAGCGAACCTGGAAAGCGTCGACGCTGGCCACCTCAATCTCCTGGTACAGCTTGGCGTGCAGGGCCCCCTGGAACTGCATGTGCTGGACCAGGTACGCCCGCTGGCCCTCGTACGGGGTGATGATGCCGATCTGCTGGGGCTTCACTGCGCTGCGCAGGAACCGGGTGGCAATCTTCTCCACCAGGGCCGCCTCCGTCCTGTTAAGGTAAGAAGTGCCGCTGCCCGCCATCTCTTCTTGCCCTTGGCAGGCGTAGAACAGCATCGGCTTGTCCGGCTGCGGCCAGGGGAAGTCCACCCTCTTCATCCGCCGCTCGTCTGCGAGCGCGCCGCGCGCCCCGAGAGAAATTCAAGCGCATCTCGAAGTTGCGTCCGATACGCCCGGAGACGTGCCCAATGTGTTCCGAATATGCTGGGCACATGCCTCGCAAGTGTGTGCACCTGACGTCATGGTGTCGCACGATGCCAGGATGTGAAGTGACCTCATGCGACACCCCGACGTCTAGGTTGCTCGCATGACCTTGACTTGCACATGGGTCGACTGCGACGTGTCGCTTTCAAACCCAGCCAACATTAAAGCGGGGACTCCAGATGTGCACAGCTTGTCCACAATGTCCAACGCACATATTAGAAGGTGCAAAACTGCAGAAGTTCTAAAACAATGCTTGAAGCACAGAAAAAAAAAAAAAGTAAGAAGCAGGAGATCAAAGAAACGTGAGGTGCCAATGTTACTACTGTGAAGCTCAGAGACCCATGAAAATCCCGCGTTGCAGAACCGAAGGAAGATTACTTTGGTTTCTACCATTTCGAATGTCACGGCAGTGCGTGGTCGTGTAACTACTACCGCAAATCAAGCAACACAGGTGAGCAGTCATACTATACGAGCCAAATTGCCCATCTAGTGAGGAGACGTCAGATGTCATCAGACTAACTCTCAGCCACCTGAACCTCCGTAAGAGAAATTTAACTTTTTAATATAGAATACGCTTTTGATGAGGGTAACCCAGTGAAAACTAAGGCACAAAATTGAGACGTTAAATCATTAAGACTTCCAAATCCACTAAATTCTACGGGACATAAATTCACATGGGCTAAAATGAGCCTGAAACAGCCAACATGGATCTTTACGCCTCACCGGCCTTAGTGATCATGGGGACAACCAATGCTGGTCTCGTCAAATCATGGTAAGGGTCTTGGTACATAAACGTTCGCAGATATTCACCAATCCAGATCAAAATTAAAAAAAGCAAAACAAAATAAACAGGTTTTATTAATTTAAATAAGATTAATTTGATTTAAATCACAGTAGCTAGAAAAGAGTAAGTCCTTACCACTAGACATATTTTTCAACATGGCAGATTGATTGATCAATTCTTCTATCACTGATAAAAATGCGGACGAATTACCATAAATGTAAAATATGTAGAGTTTAATTAACAACTTTTGATTGATGTAATCTCCCCCATACTAAAACAAACACAGCTTCACTTTTTTAATTAGATAAAAAGCTATATTTTTCTTTCACATTCTGAGTCGATTGTGAAAGGATATTATTTTTCTTCCAAGATTTTGTGTGTCTCACATTCTGATTTTCTTGCAATAGCTACAGCTACAGTCAGCTACAATATAGCTGACGAGCTAAGTGGAGAGTAGCAATCAAGCTCAAAGCTTCGATTTGCTCTAAAGAGCACTTCTTTTTGGTCGTGTAGAGCCTTACATACATATTTCTTGCGTAAAAATTATTTTATTTAAATGAAAAAAAAAAGAAAAATGCACATAAAAAGTGTCAAATGAGAGACAAACGGTAAATACAAATATTTTCAGGATTATTAATGCTGAAAAAGTTTTATTAAAATCATCACAGGAAAACTGATATGATCTCAATTTAAATTATGATTTATATCACAATTTAAATGATTTATATGAAGATTTAAATCATATTGATTTTTATTCTCCACTATGCATATTCAATACATGATCATTTCGTTAGTGATGATTTAAATCGCGATTTAGATTATATTGATTTTTATTCTCCACCAAGCATATTCTATGTATGACGATTTCATCAGGTATGATTCAAGTACTGCCAAACGTTTTACAAAGCCGTAGCATGGGAGTATTCTGCCAACTTGTAAAACTGTGCAATTCAAACTTAAAACAAAAAAGGTGTGTACTCAACGATTTCGTGGATTTGTATTTTACAAGAAAAATCTGGTGTCAATCAGTGTCGCCTAAAGAAAGAAGTGGGAATAATTTAAGTTTCATAAATGCAAGTCTAGAACCCCAAGATTTAGGCACAGCTTGGCAAAAGTTTGTCGTCATTTTTATTCTTTGTATCGAGTGCGGGTGACGCACACACAAGCTTTTCCACAGAACGACTGCTGGTGGCCATAATACAGCAATCGTCCACTCCCACCAATTTCTTCATGCCATGAGGAGTCGTTCGACTCGACCGCGGCACGCAGCCTTTCGAAGGAGTAGGACTGCTTGCGACCGCTTTGAGACAGGAAAGGTACCGTACCGGCAAAGACTCCGTTCTGCAGGGACCCCTCGTAGAAGAAGTTTGAGGGGAACTTGGACAGCTGCGGGTGCATGCGGTACTGCACCTCCAGCCTCAGGGGCCGGATGCCCAGCACCACCAGGCGCTCGAAGAGACTGCGAGAGGCCCGCCCGGGCCGCCTTCTTGCACATCACCACGGGGCCCAGCTGGCAGTGGTCCCCAACCAGGATCAGCTGCAGGAAGGGGTCGGCCGACAGAGACGCCCCGTCAGACGGCGGTGGCGGTGTCTCCGACGAGCGGCACTCTTCGTCGGAATGCAACGTCACACGTAGCAAAGGAATTGCGAACGTACAAAGCTCCTTTTTCGCCCATGCATCTATCCCTTGGGAGCAATGCATGGTTTTCTCTGAAATGCTGCTGCGCCTACAATCTGACTATCAAATGCCTCTGCGCTTATTCTACTACAGTTGCCGATTGATTTCTCAGACTTCACGGATCAGTTAGCACCCGATCGCTAAACCTAAGTCGGATTGCAGTTTTTGCTCGGTTGAATTTTCGTCGACAAGAAGAATCGGCAGTCACCCCTCCAGATACAGTTGAGAGATTATGGGGGTGCTCTCTCATTCTAGGTGCCCCCATGAGTGCCCAAGCTCTCCTCACTGCGGTACCATCAAAACCTCTCATGCAACTCAGCAACCCAAATCCTATTCTTGCTCTTGCCCTCGGCCCGTACACCTTCCATCCTGCATGCGCCTGCAAGATATTCCCGGACGACGGTGACCACGGCGAGTTCGTCCGTCACTCGCCGTCGCTGGAGCTGGTCGCCAGCGGGTCGCAGTCAAAATTAACTGCTTCCAACATCTCTTGATAGCAATCACTCTCATCGCTGCTGCGATCAATGCCGAACACATTGAAAAGGCGAGCGATGTCGTAGACGTAATCGTCACGGACTACACGCTCGAAATGCGGAAGGCACACGATGAAGCTGAAGCTCGAGACGTTAAGAGAGCCAAGTTTGTGAGTGCGCGCAAGAGTGCGCTGTGCGGGGAGGCTGGCTACGTACCCAGCCTCCCGCTTCGCCCGAATCCGCCCCTCCGAGGGACCCGCATATAAATCGATTTATCCACGAAACTATCGCACCATTTTCAAAACAAATTTAGCACTCAGCTCGTCCAGTGGTTTTTTTCGGTAGCCCTGAATTCCACGGAAGAGCTAGGCTCGTCCGAGTAGTTTGCGGCACTGATCATAGATGGCAGCACTCGCTTTAGTTGGCGCCCTTTTCTGTTCGCCGCCGCTGGTTTTTGCATAATAAATTAAAATTGTATCTGTGATACAAAAAAATAAAATTCCTCAATAAAAAGAAAGTTTGGCAATTTTAGGTTACCTAAAAAAAAAAGTGGCATTAAGGGGTTAAAGGACACCTGCAAAGGAAAAAACATTTTTTTTAAACAGCCTAGCTGGAAAAGAATGTTATAAAACAAACTTACGACGAAGAAAAATTTTTTTAAAAACTATATTCACTGCGCAAACCAATTTTTTAGTTGGCACCCGTGGTAGCCGCTGCGGGTCACGTGGTACACCTGTGCGCCGTCGCGCGGCGCCGCTGCTGCCTAAAAGTCACGCCGCCGCTGCACACTGAGCATAGTGGGTTGCCGTTTCAACGCGTTTCTCCACGCCGCTACCGCCGCGCAAGTTCGTCTGCTCCGTGGCGCCGCCGCCGTCATCTGACCGGTGCACAGGTCTATCACGTCTGCTTGTGCTTTTTCAGGAGCTTCCTTTGGGCTCTAAAAGCTACTTATTAATCTTCGTTTTTGTGGCACTCGAAACAAAGATGCATAAGTAACTTTTAGAGACAATAGACCTTTCCAGCGGCAGTCTCGAACGAGGCGACTTACAGCGCGCGTCCCTGGTTTTGAGAGGGTGAGTCAGTGTTGCCCGACTGCGCTGAGCTGTGGGTTTTCTAGTCAGTGGGCTGTGGCAGCCTGCGTAGGCGCACTTCCGGACGTTGGTGGAGGCTGAATTGTCGCGTTCTGTTTATTATTTGGTGTTCTATGGCTAACAGAATTTCTCGGGGTTTTCAAGAATGCATTGTGCTATTTTTGGGAACAAAAACAAAGAAATGAAAGTTGTTTTGGTGAGTCCGTGAGCGACAGAACAAATGCATCTGGAATGTTTGTTTCATATTATGTTGATCTTTTTACGGCACCATACACTAAGCCGTGTCAATCTACAAACGTCTTAACCGTCGAAAATATTTGACCACACAGGATATCCGAACTGCATGGATGTTCCCCTCCCACAACATGAAACTCAACGAGTCTCATCAATCGAACAACATATATTGTACGTACCCCACGGTGCCGCGTTATCCGAACAGGATTTGAGAAAAGGTCTCAAATAACACAGCATATCCAATATACAGTGTCGACGATAGTCACTTCACGACTATCGGACGGAATCCGGCGTGTTTTGGGGCACGTTTTGAAGAGAGCTGCTTTTTTGAACAGCATCGAAGCAAATGAACGAACGTGTCTATTCCGTCCCCACACCCCAAACCTGACCCTATCAGCAATTTTTTTTTTTTTTTGCGAAACCTGGAACATAGTATGGAAGGCTTTTTGGAGATTATCTCAACGGAAATAATCCGTCAAGAACGTCGAACTGCCTGCGTCGCGGGCTGCTTGACGTCGCTCTCTTCGTTCGCTTCCTGCGGAGGCCGAGCAGGCTACGAGCCCTGGTATTCCCTGGTTCTCACAGTGGAAGATAAACACACAAAGGGTAAGCATCACAAACAGGCAAATAAAGTAAAAACTTCCAAAAAAAGCCGGCGAACTCCGAATGCACAATGCAGGTGGGGAGCCACGCTGACCGGGTTTCCACAGCTCAGGCGGGTGGCAGAAATTTCTGGCTGATAGGGGTCGCTCGGTTCGCAAAATGGCGGCGGCCGGAGAGCTCTTTTTGCAAAGGTCTATAGGAAGCTTCCGAAAGAGCGCAAGTACCACGTGACATATAGTGGCCACTTTTCTGCGGCGCCCACGGGCACCAATTACAAATTCGTATAGTGCCGTAAGTATAGCTCCAAAAATTTTAATTTTTCGTTGTAAATTTGTTTCGTGACTTCCTTTTTCCACCCAGGCTGTTTAAAAAAAAAATGTATTTTTCCTTTGCATGTGTTCTTTAAAAGGACATGCGCGCACGCGTTGACAGACCACATGGGCGGCCAAAATGAGAGATTGCCACGATTCTTTACGTTAACACGGCGTTGAACAGAGACTCTGAGCCAATGGCGCAAATTCTATACTCTCACCTTACGATCGACAGCAACGGAGGCTACGAGCCATCACGGCCGGCCTAGTGCTGCAAACGTATCGCGCGACTACTTGATCCGCACGTCGTCGAGTCACTTTCAATTGCTCGTAGCATCCTCTGCATGCTATTGTGTGATGAAACAAAGTTTGATGTAGGTCAAATCGGGGGGTTTATAGACGTCTGGTCTCTACACTGTCTCAGAGTTCCTAAATTTTTTTTTTTTTTAATAGTTTGACAGTGTTATATTATATTTCTGCTGAGTGCACCAATTCAAAGCCTAAAATTTGGCACATCACAGAACAGAAAGATGAGATTGCTGAGCTCAATATATGGCTAAGCCACGCCTAAAACTGTGGCAAAGCTGGAGAAGGACCTAATTAGGAATGGTTGGACAGAGAAAATTAGCACGATTGAGAAGATAATCAACCTTCAGCATACAAGTCACACAGCGTACAGTCGAGTCATTTGCCGTTGGCAACCGTAGAAACAGTCCGACATCACCGTCCAGCTCTGAACTGAGGCCGAACAAACGACTCGACCACGATTTAGCGTACCCGCGCAACAAGGTCATTAGATATGACGCGACAATAGGCCTATTGCATCGAGCTTCCTGCGTCTTTGTAGCAACGCCTTCTCGTTAAGCGGAAATTTAAGCTGCGCTCGCACTTGCGTGGGTCCTCCTCCAGATTTTCAGGTACAGGGCGCACGATAATATCCAACGAGCCGCAAACACCTCAGACTGCGACTCCCTCGCCGGCAAAACACTGCCCAACACGTAAGAGATGCCACGGCGGCGCTCTGCCCACAGATGGCAGTTTCCAGGCACGGGGGACAAGCCTCACCTGCTTTGCTCCCAGCACGACAGGCACCATGCACTCTGGCTCCGTGGCCTGCATGCTCTCGTCGATCAGGATCGAGTGGAACTTGAAGCGGGCCAGCCGGGGGTCTCCCGCCCCCACGCATGTGCAACAGATCACGTCCGCCGCCTGCAAGGGGAACACAACGGGACATGCTCGAGCCCGCACGTACCTAAGCACGAAGTACAACCGCTTGGCCCCGTCTGCATCTGCACAAAAACCTGCCGTCAGATGCATTTCCCGTCCTGCCGCATTCTTCTTTCCTCGTGCAACGAAGAAAGAGAAATGACTCGGCGTAGGAAGCAAGGAAATAGTGTGGCTATCTTCTCCATAAAGGAGCTGGCAAAAAATGATCTCCCATGCTCATGTCAAGGAATGCTTGAGAGCATGGTTCCTCGAATACATTCTTGACCGGTGTGTTTAGCATCCCATTCTGCCCCTACATTAAAAGTGGTACTGCAGTAGCAACAAGCGACGTCACAGGAGCCAGGATGTAATGCAGTCGAACGTCGCAATCCCGATGGTCGGAGATAGAGGTCTCGGTAAAACGTAAAAGTGAATGCGAGCGTCGCCGTCTTTACTTTGTTCCACAGCTGCTGAGGCTTCCACGGACTGCCAAGCTGGAGAGCGATCAGCGACAGAGCGGGCGTCTGCCTCATCCACTATTGCTGCCGTGACACTGCTGGGATTGCAGCCAATGACGAGACACTTTTCTGACGTTGTCGGGCAGAGGTTGAGCGTCCGCTTTCTGGGACGTGTTAAACACACCGGCCGAAGACGTGTTCCAGGCACAGTGCTCGAGAGACAATTTAAGACGTTTAAAGCACCATTGCAAAATTAGCCTTTTCGTTAGGGACATTTGAACGAGGAACCTTCCGAGACAACGAACGAGTACCTCGAGCAGCTCTCTCTCGCAGGCCTTCTTGAGCATCCGGTAGCGCTTCTCGTCTGCCGACGACAGCTCCCCCGTCTCGTCCTTGAGTTGCTGCAGCTTGTGAAGTTCGGAGTGGCTGCGAGAAAGCAGAGGCGATGGGCAGAACAGTTGATTCATCGGTGGCTGTGTGTTAACGCACCATAGTTCGGAGCACACGGGGCTAAAGTTTGTGCGGTGGCACCTAGAGACCCTGGGTCATATCATGACACCCACCCCTTTCCATCTGGGCGAGCATCGTACCGGCATGCAGTCGTGCGTCACTACCACGCGGCGCGATATACGCTAAAGACACTGGGCTATAAGTGGTACTGCACCGGCAAACTTTCTCTTCTATGGCCGAGGCACTACATGCCCATTAAGACTGACCAACTTGCAGCTGTTTAAACATACACACAATGCAATTACTTTTTTTGACAGGATGAGACAGTACACGCAACACAATTACTTTTACCGACAGGATGAGAACATACATGCAACAAAATTACTTTTACTGACAGGATTAGAATGTACACGCAACACAATTACTTATACCGACGATGAGAACACACGCAACACAATTTTTTTTTACTGACAGGACAATTTTTTTTACTGACAGGATGAGAACGGTAGGATGTCTCATTCGGATGCCCAGACTCCAGCAGACACTCGCTGCCTTCTGCCATGATTGGGCTACACGTGCATGCACGAGGCTGGAGATACACCCGCGTTTTATCGAAAGTAGGAATCCTACACTGGAGTTGGGACAACTGAGAACCTCAGTCCGTTCTAGATAAACTCAGTTGGCAAACATCCAACGGGACACGGCCCCCCACCTCTCCTTCTCCCTCCCACGTTCGTCACCAGTTGACGAAAGTGCCATCTTCTTTGTGCGGCGTGGTAGCCTCGCAAATGGTAGTTCAGAGAGCAGCCCCAGCATGCAACGAGTGTGGCGCCTCTTAACTCGTGGCAAACTTTGGGGGAGAGGAGGTTCAGCTTCTGCAAGTGCCTACACAAGTTTGCCAACTGAGAGTATCTAGTGACATGGATGACTACCAAGGATGCCGGGCAAAGACGGGACGTATCAGAACCTGGATGCTAAGCGTAGAGACCGCCGTCTGTTTGACAGATCATGCTGCCACGGTTGTCTATACGGCAACTTTTATTTCCTCCTTCCTGCGTCAGTCGCATCTGAAGTACGGCTGCATGGAAACTATCGCTCCTTGTAAGCATAGTTTGCATGAACTTTGCACCGAACATGAGTCGTGCAAGCGCCCAAAAACCATTGTGACGCTGCTGCCGTGCAACCGGCAGTGAAAACATAGGTTTTTCATTGTCCACGGGACAAAACGTGACAGTAGATGAACTTCCCGAGAATAGCGCGGAACGGGACTTCTCGGACGTCTTGGTGTCAAAGAAGCTCACAAAGAACATTGTTAAACCCCCGATTGGGTAAAAGAAAAACAGTCTGTCCTAACCCTTCCATGTTGCGGATTTGGTTGTGCAGGGCCAGGAAAGAAACGGGCGAGTTGATGGCCTCCCGACTCTTGGCACAAAGACGCACCACCTGCGAGGAGAAAGCGAACGCCGTCAGAAATAACAACGGGATTATGTGCGAGAATGCAACTCGGCAAAGCGAGAACTACGGCCTGCTGACCTACATCGGGTGTTCTTGAACCTGTTCATCTTGAAGAATGCCTAGACCGACTTTATTTGCAAAAATAAAAAACCAAGGACTGTCTGCCTTATAGTTGCCCATCCATGCATGGTTCTATAAGTTAAAAGGGGACGCGGCTTTCGACTTGCAAAAAATTACCAAAAAATTGTTTTTTTTAAAGTCAAGTTTTTTACTTCTATGGTTCACATTTTGTGCGTTTCCGAAGTTTCTCTGCTGAAAACCGTTGCGAAGTGCCATAATAAAACACTTATATAACCCGAGGTGACGAATTATTTGCGCGAGTTCACGAAAAAATGGCATTTATTGAAGCGCCATATCTCCGGAACGGCGCCACGGAGCGCCGCCATCTTGGTATTGATGGAAAGCGCGCTTCATCGCCTTCAAAGTTCCCGCGTCGGTTGCCCGCTCCGAGGAGAAACAAATGCATAAAGAGCAAAAGTTTGAAGGCCTCTCCGAGGAAAACGGCGGCTCCTGGTTGGCTTTACGCGCCACGTGAGCAAAGCGCAGCCTGCCATTGGTCCGCTCTACCGTTGCCCCTAGCAACCAGCGCGCTCGCCGGGGACGATCGTCTGCTCTTCGCTCTCCGCGGTCCCGCATCGCGAGCTCGTTGGCGCTGGAAAAGTTTAGTTTTCGTCACTCGCGTGTTGCGTTTTCGGACCGCCCCGACGATCATGGCTCGACGATCTTTTAAAAAGAAATACAAGACAGCGCACGCTTTCGGCAGCCGCAAGCGGAAATCACCGATGCCTAAAAAGAAGACTCGTCCGCTGGCTTCGAAAAGTGAGTCCTTTGTTGACGGGCAGCGCTATGCTGAAGTCGACGCATCGCCCAGCACTTCGGATGCCGTTGCGTTCGCGGAACAAACGCCATCAACGAGCACGGGGCATACCGTTCTTGTGCATTTACAACCACGCTTCGGATCACCAGAAGCGGCCCGCGAGCAGGCCACGGCAGTACAAACGTCGCTTAGTTCCGTGTCGGCGACGGAACGCAAGATGAAGTTGTTTGCCGAAAGCGAGGAACCGGCGAGCGCGGAAACGAGTGAAGAGTTATTAGTCGTTCAAGTCGCAGCGATGAACGCACTCCTCGCGACGACACCGTGTGAGCAATGCCTTCAGCCGGGTCTTACGGTGGTGCCAGGCACAAGGCACGGGCTTGCGGCAAAGATGATCCTGAATTGCGGAAGGTGCGGCGCCCTCGCGAATGAGTGGACATCGCCGCGAAGAGAAGGAGGCCGGGTCTTTGAAGCTAACCTTAGGTCAATGCAAGCGATCAAGAGCATCGGCAAGGGGTCAACAGCACTGACAGACTTTTGGTCTATAATGAACGTCTCCCACCGAGGCCTGCACCAAAAGACCTTCCAGAAACACCTGAAGGCTGAGTTCAGGCCTGCCGGCGATGCCGCGTCAGCAAGTGTATTTTCAGATGCAGTTGATGCAGTCTGTAAGGTCTATGCGGAAATGAACCCTTGCTTCACAAAAAACATAACTGTAGTCTATGATGGCACCTGGATGACGCGTGGCCACACATCCCACATTGGTGTCGGCACTGTGATTGAGTTTTACACTGGCCTGGTGATTGACTCTGTTGTTTTGTCAAACCGATGCCATGGTTGCTCCGTGGGCCCAAAAGAGGGTGACAAGAAATACAGCGAGTGGAAGAAATCCCATGAATCGGAATGCCAAAAGAACACCAACGTGAACTCGGGCCGTATGGAGGTTGAAGCAGCATTGTTGCTCTTTGGACGCTCACTTGCAAAGAACGACCTGCGGTACACAAACATTGTTTGTGATGGCGACAGCCGAACCTTTCTGGCACTTTCTGATGACAAGACCTATGGTTTCATCGAAATCACAAAGGAAGACTGCGTGAACCATGTGAAAAAAAGGATGGGATCAGCCCTACGTGCCCTAGTCACCAAAAGCAAGAAAGGCCAGCCCCTCGGAGGAAAGGGTGGTCTGACACAGAACCTCATCAAAAAGCTGACGAGCTATTATGGCATGGCTTTGAGAGAACACTCCGAGGTTGATGAAATGCGGAGAGCCGTCATGGCGACGTTTTATCATATCAGCTCAACTGAGGAAGAACCGCACCATGAACTGTGCCCACCGGGCCCTGCAAGCTGGTGCAAACATAGAGTCGCAGAAGCCAAGAGTGAGCCTCAGCCACCTCACAAATACCACCTGGCGAGGCATGTTGCAGATGCTCTTCTGCCTGTATACCAGCGCTTGTCCGAGCCTCATCTTCTCGACCGGTGCAGGGGGAAGAAGACGCAAAACGCCGCCGAGAGTCTACACTCCGTAATATGGTCAGTGCTTCCCAAGGATGAGAACGCTTCTTTGATTGCTGCAGAGACCGCAGTCAGTGAGGCCATTTGCAGGTACAACTGCGGCACTCTTCACGCCTACGTGGAGTTTTGCTCCTCCCTTGGCATCAAGCCTGGGCACCATGCACTGCGCAGGGCAGCAGAAAAAGACACCATGCGCATGAAGAAGGCATCTAAAGCACATCAAGCAAAGGGTCAGAGGGCCAAGCGACACCATGCTGCAAAGGACACCAAAGACTACAACCCCGGTGCCTTTTAGTGTGCTACAAGCAACCTAAAACTTTGGACATCATTTTCTCAAAACTGTCTTTTTACTTTTCTGTTCAACTTGTGGAGCACGTTTCTTAGCAACCACTTTGTCTATTTTTACTCTGTTTGTTTCATTGTGATCTTTGAACTAAGGTGCAGGGCATGACATTCTTATTTTTTCAAGTTAATGACTTTTTTATTTTTTATGTAGTCATATGTTTGCATACCAGGTGTGCATTTTGCAACCAGGTGACAAAAAACAAAAACAAGTTTTTTATGTTAGGTAAAGAAAAAAATCAAAGAATGTCTTGACCTGTGATACACATCTGTAAGTGCACTCAAAGTTCAAGACGCCTTCTTTTTTATTTTATAAGCCCTGCAGGCTCTCCACCAGGTTCAAACAAGAAAAAAATATGGTAATAAAAAGTTCTTGAGATATCAAGCTGATATTTTGGTGGATATGTTACAAAGGCATTTGGAGTATTTGTGCCAATTTTCATCAAAATCCAAAAAGAAATAAGAAAGTTTCTGTCGAAAGCCACGTCGTCCCTTAAAATAATGCTTTGCAGGAAGGGGCCTACACTAGATTCAAAAAAGCAAAATGTTCTGAAAAAAAAAAAAAAAAGTGACATACCTTATTGTTTAATTTTTTTTTTCAAATTTTTCATGCTTCCCCAATTTATTGACCAAACTTTAGTGCCGAGAACCTTTTTTTTTCTTTACGGCGCCAGCTCTAGTAGGCTTCTTGTACTGGGCGAGTGTCATGCTGCCGAAAACGAACGGAGCATGAGTGCGTCTATCGCAGGCGGCTTTGGCGCCGGAAGAGGGCGAATGCAACAGCAATACCCTCGCCCACTCGCCGATGAGGAGAGTTGCGGTTGAGGCACAGCACCTTTAGCCAACCATGATTTTACCGGGGATTATGCGAACGCACACCTCGCCACCCGATCTCTTTTGCCTTCGGTAAAGTGTCTGGAACGCGTCCCAGACTGGTGTCTTTGGCATGCTGTCGGACGTCGCGATCTCGGCAGTTGGTCGTACAAGTTCCAACCGAAAGCAAAAGCAAAACGCGAGTGTCGCCGTTGCCGCGGTGTCCCGAGTCCTTGCTGCCAAGACTTCCATGGACTGTCTGGCTAGAGAGCCATCTGTGGCAGAACAGGCGTCTGCCACATTCACCGCCGCTGCTGCAACGGCGCGACACCTTTATGGGGTCACCGGGAAGAAACCGAGGAATCACTTCTTGAAACGTGGTAAACACATCATTGGGGACGCGTTACGGGTACCAACCGTACCTTCAATAGCCCGTTCTCTCGGCGCTCTAAACCAGCATACGCCGGAGCAAGCGGTGGCTGGTCGACGGTGTAAACGCGCCCGCGAGAAGAACTTCGTTGCCGTGTGGGCGCCGATGGTCTCACCCTGGGCGTTAGGATGGAATGCATTCGACGTAGAAGAGGACTTTACCTAGCAAAAAATGGACACGCTGGTGCAACCGAGCAATTTGTGCGGCTCGTCCGCGAGAAAGTGTTTAACGCTAGCTGTTCCGTGTGCGATCGGATGAGGCTTACGCGAGACGCCGTGCGGCCGCAATGTCACTGGAATTTCCAGTCAATGACGACACAATATCACTGAAATGTCGCACCATTCGATGCTGTCCATTCGCATCACGTCGCACAATCGTCCGAGCTATCATTATTATCTAATTTCTTACTTTATTTTAATTTATATTCTTTATTTGTTTAGATTAATCTTTCAATTTATTTATTTTTACTTATTTTCTTCGTCTTATTTTTACTTATTTAATATTGTGTAACTTAATTTTGCAATTTATTTAGTTCCTCTTTAACTAATGTTTTATTGTCATTTACTTTTTTTTTTTTGTTCAAACTTGTTGCTTTTGCTGGCATGTTTGCTTTCAAATAATGTCATTTACCCTTGCTGGGTTCCTAAGATCCAGGTGTTCCCGAGAGTACCCTCAGAGTTTTCCGACCTAAAGAATTTTCTCGATTGTCCCCGTACACGAGTAAGCTGTCATTTCGGTTTAAGCACCACTTTAGCAGATGTGCGCCACTCGGGGATGCACAGCTATGTGCCAATTCTCCCTAGTAATCCGCGTCACCTACGAAGTATGCAGGCTTCGGCACCACTTTGCCGCATCTATGCTGAGATGGAGAGGGGTTCCTCGGCTTTCAGTCGAGAGAGATAAAGTGTTCCTCGAGATTGAAAAGAACCACCGAAATAGTGCATCAAAGTTGGCTGGTCTCATTAAAGCCCCTTCATGCTTTAAAGGTTCCGCAAGGTGTGTCGGTGCAAGAGGCACGTGCAACGTGCATCCCTTGGGAAGATCACGGCGACACAGAGCAGCACTGAGCTAGATTTCAGACACCATGTTTTTCCCAGAAATGGCGCGCACGTGTCTCGGGCATTTCCACAACAATGAATGGCACCCCTTTTCCCAGGATAGAGGGGCTTTAGGTCTGATTTCCCGTCAAGGGACAAAGTGATTTTTGCAGAGACGCCATGCAATGTCATCATGTTTTTGTTACGACTTCATCGCGGCACTCTAGACCTGGGAGCCGGCCCCAAGATGCATTCTGCTGCATTAGAAGGAGAAATCCCGAGGGGAGGGCGACACCTGCCTTGAGGCTGGTCTGGTGGATCTTCTCCGTGAGCTGGTCCACGGCAATGTTGCTCGGGGCGCACACCAGCACCGGACCGTTGCTCTGCTTCACCAGGTGGTACACAATCGTGCCCGAGGTCACCGTTTTGCCCGTTCCTGGGGGACCCTGAAACGAGGATGCAACGAGCCGAGGAGCTCAGAAGACCCTTGCGGCGTGCAACAACGCTACCGTAATATATGCCTGCTACAGAATTGCCTGCACTGCTTCACGGCGAAACTGCGACAAGGTTTCCTCGGCCTTAAAAAGAAGACGTCGCCGGGAGCTTTTAATGATGTGATGAGGCCGTGCGAAGACCCAGAAGATACATAACCCGTCGTTCGGACGATGCATAATAATTATGAGACGGCAACAAAACAGACAAAATTCGAGCGACATCCAGTTTGGATGCGTTTGTGAGGAATTTGCAGGTGAGGGAGTGAAGGGAATAGTTTGAAAATCTTTGGTCAGAGAGGGGCAAACTTAGAAAAAATAAGAACGACGAGGAGGATGCCATCGACATAAGTGTCTGGCAATAAACCGTGACATTAGGCTAACATAACTATAACTGATATTCAAAAACTTCCCCGTGCTATTCAAATTTCTAGACACTGCCAAGAGCCTGTCTTGCAAGAGCCCAATCCTGACAGAGCGGCCGTGCTACGGCAGATCAGTAGCTACAGTCAAACGCCTCTACAATGAACGCTTCTACTACGAAATAGCCTGTACATCTGCTTTATTCGGGTCATTAAAGTGTGCGACGGATATAACGAAGTGACGTGTATAACGAAGAATTATTTGCGGTCCCACACGCTTCGTTATACAGGCGTTTGACTGTATAGCAATATCTGACTGCCACTACACCGACCCAGGTTCAACTCCACTGGGGCTCACACTTTCTAATTAAACATTATATGGTGCGTTTAGTTTTAATTCAAACATATGATTTTTAATAATCTGCAAAAGGTACACAAATGCGGTTTGTGCAGGCAAGTTATATGGCCAGGGGGACATAATATAGAGGGCTATTTCTTACGTTACGTCAAAAAATAATCTAAAATTTGATGATTAAATTTTAATTAATAAAAATAAACATATGGTTCTAATTAGAAACTTGCTTAGTGTCATCGAAAACCATTAAATTGTTCAATTTCAGATGGACTTGATGCACATGGGAAGCACTGGAGAGTGTGAAAGTCACCGCTCATGCAAGAGGCACTAGGCAAGCGGTGCGATGGGGATGAAAATCTTGCGCACGTTTACACACTGCTAGTTTCGTACCTGTTGCGCAAGTGGCAACTTTGGCACTCCCCAGCACTTTCAACCCATCTAAAATTGACTTCTTTAGTAGTTTTTGATCACGCTCACCAAGCTTCCAATCGGAACCATATTTTTATTTTCACTAATTAAAAACTTGACAAAACATTTTAGTTAATCATTTGACGTAACTTGAGAAATAGCCCACCATATTAGGTCGACTGCCTGTAGAACCCACCCAAACAAACCATATTAGTGTACCTTTCGCATACTTTTAAAAATAAATCTGTTTGAATAAAAATTGAACACCCGGTATATAAACTTTATATGTAGCCTTAGCGCTGTGTAATCCTCGTTCAGGACGCTTGTTCACAATGCTCGTTTGTAACGCCTTTCAGATAAAAACCGGCCCACGAAACACCCAGAAAAGGGGGCCGTGTCCCCTCCTGACCTGTATAAGGGAGAGGGGCCTCTGCAGGGCGTGTTTGACGGCGTACACCTGGGAGCGGTTCAGCTCAGGAAGATTGGGTGCTGAGAAGTGCTTGGGCAGCTGGCAGCGCATCACCACATCCTCCACCTCGTGGCCCAGCAGCTTGTGGTAGATGTAGGCAGACACCGAGCACTCGTCCACAGCAAACTTGCGCAGGGCCGCCTGCATCCTACAACGAAAAAAGAGGTCGTGACTCGGGTCGACCCATGGGCGGGTACATTTAGTGGCGGGAAGCTAGGGAGCTCCAACGGACATCCGGCGTCTGTGCTGTGGAAGAGAAACTTAGCCGGCGCAGCACGACTGCCGGCCTCGGGTCTTTTAACAGGCGTCGGGCAATAGTGACACATGACCGCGCGAGGCACGCGCGGTCCTGTGTCACTACCGCAAAAGAAAAGCTTGAGGCATGCGAGCTTTTCCGCCGCGTGCCTTGAGCTGCGGTGCATCGAGACGCTTGGCCACCGACTCTCCCTGCCTCCCCCCCACTTCGGGCTGGCTGGAAGTGCTGCCAAATTCCACATCCAAAGGCACTATACTCCGTTTGCATGCATGCCTCAGCTATGCTGAAGGTGCACTCGAACTAGAAATAATTAAATAGGTGTAAGAATGATCGAAAGAATCCAAGTTTGCCGGGGAACCCTGAGCTCCTAGGAACACAGTCCGAGAACTAGGTTCTTAGCGATGCCTAAGTGTAAACGGCTTGAGCAACAAGGATAAACTAGCAAACCGGAAAACAATGATTATAGTAAGTTACAGCTCAAGGAGGTAGGGTAAGGGAAAGGAAGGCTGGGGAGGAAGCAGACACAATGCTGGAGTGTGGGGGAAACCTACTCTCTAGCGTTCAGTCCGCTTCCTCCTCCCCGGTCTTCCTTTTCCTCACCCTACCTTCTTGAGTTGAAACAAACTATAGCAGGAAATTACAGTAAACTTCATTATTACTCTGTTGTGGAAGATGAGCATATGCATTTATCTAGCCAAGCTTAGCATCTCGCATGAGAAAGAAGCAAGCTGACTGGAAGATCAACGAGAGCAGCTAAGCACTGTCCCTCTTTCCGTCATTTCTGCTACCCCGACACGTGCCGTACGTTGTCGCCCAGGCAGCTTTTCGTTACCTGTCGAAGGATGTTGACTTCCACACAAAGTCGACCACGAAGTTGGATGTGCACTCTGATGGAACCCCGAGGTTGGTCTTCATCTCGATGCCCACCTCTTCGCTATAGTCTGTGAGCCATGGGTCAAGAGGCAAAAAGCGGGACGCAAACCCCCCCCCCCCCGCCCCCACAACCGATTGACCTCTGTGGAGGGCACACATTTTCTTCTCCAGCTAATGACTACAGAAGAGTTAACTGCGTTTCCTTCTTCATTACATCTATGAAATCTCAAATGTGCATAACGATTTCAGCGAAATTCTAAATATGATACAAGATAAAATTATCATTTGCCATCTGAACTGTCTTAATAGTCCACATCACGTGACAACTCAAAACAAAATTAAGTTTGTCCATCAGGCCAAGAAGTTGTCTAATGTGGACTATTAAGCAGGAAACAAATGAGCGCGGGCACCATGCGTCAGTTTTCATAGCAACTTGCGCGGATGCTGTGATGTAGACCTATGCCATGCCCCCATGTCACGGCGTTGAAATGGAAATTTCCGCATGGTGCCCATTTCCTAAGCTCATATGCGCCCTGCTCGAGCCCCGTTGAGTGCGCTTCTCACCAAGCACCGGCGTGCTGCAGAGTAGCAAGCTCTGCAGGTGTTGCATTTCTGCAGTGCACCGGTGCTCGGAAAGAAGTGCACTTAACGAACTGCGAGAACAAAAACTACTGATTATACAAACACGCCATTAGAATTAAGCGGCTTATGAGTACATCAAAAACATTGCGGGACACCCAAAATTTTCAAATTTGTTTGGATTACCCAGAAGTATGACATATCCGAGTTAGAATTATTGTGAGCCTACTGTACAAGCATACTTCATTTCTCTTTTTCCACCGAAAAGGATACTGTCTGGGATCTTGATGACGTGGCCAACCCCAGACCAGGGCTTGTGGAGTTCTCCAAGGTAACGCAGTCTCAGCTCGTCCCCGTGCATCAGCCTCATATCTGCGAAGGATGGTCGTACGGCACGTAAGACGGAAGGAACCAAAACAGAAGCAGTTAAACTAAATGCCAACTCGCGTCACTTCTGGCATATCACCTTTTTTTTTTGGTGGCATGACCCTACTTATAGCGCAATACTTCCACAATTAGCTCGGTAGAATTAGCCATTACCGGGTCCTTCATAGAGTCATCAGGCAAAACAAAATCTATGCAAATTGCGTCAAACTGCGTACACAGGCACGACCCTCCAGAGTACCGTATTATCCCGTAAGGGCGCCCATATCCAATAGATAGCCCACCCCGCTTTTATGTCCAAATATGTGTTTTAGCAAACTGCCGATACGTCGCCCACCCTCCGAAAATGGCGGTGGCGAAAAGACGAAAAAACGCGCAAACACGCGTGTGGTCTTTCTTTTTTTTTTTTTCGGGCGCAGGCATACGAGAGGGACGAACGCATCAGCGAGCCAGGCATCCTCTCCACAAAAGAAAGAGGTCACACTTGTCACGACTAGTGTGATAAGGGGACAGTGACAGAAACGTTCACAATCACCCGTTCAGTGCCCGCTACCGCTTCCGATCTGATAACCGAAGACGAAAACTAGGTCAAACTGGCCTTACCACACCATTCCTTCATCGGTCAGTAAACTGTGAGGGCGTTTCTTCTGCGGTCTCAAGATGAGGTCCAGCTACACTGTCCAGAAGAAGGTGGAAGTCGTGGAATGGCATCGCAAGAACGGAACCAACGTGAGCAAGACTGCGCGCCATTTCGAGGTCGACAGAAAGCGTGTACGGGAGTGGAATGCAAAATACCAAGTGCTTTTGCAGCAGTGCCATGGAAAAAACAAGCTAAAAAGGACAATGGGTACTGGACGACCCGTTTTCAATGAAGAAATCGACGACGCATTAATGGACTTCTTGGAGAGCGAGAGGTCAGCCGGTCGAGCGGTAGGCAATCGGATGCTTCAGGAGCACGCGCGGAAGTTAGCAGCGCAAATGGGCCTGGGTAACTTCCAAGCCTCGTGCCAGTACATCGCTCGATGGAAGAAGCGTTTTAACGTGTCCATGAGAGTTGGAACAAATGAAAGTCAGAAACTTCCTGCGGACTACACGGAAGCGATTGCGGTATTCAGGAAAGCCGTTGGCATACTTCGTCTGGAAAACGGTTATTCCGATTACTGTATTGCCAATATGAATCAGACCATGGTGCGTATGGACAGTCCAGCGACAAGAACAAATAACGTTGTCGGTGAGAACAGCATAAGAATCGCCAACACCGGCTGTGCCCGGCGTGGAATGACCGTCGCTTTGTGCGCCACGGCGTCGGGTATCAAGCTTCCGGCGTTCATCGTGCTCAAGGAGCCTACAGGGCGGATACCCCCGAGGGCACTATTCGCGCTAAAGATTCCAGGTATGTTGATTTAAAACTTACTTTTCCATAGAAATAGGTAGCTAGATTCTTCAAACTAGCGAAACCGAAACCAGTCGCCCCTACGCGTGCAAAAAAAATGTTTTGTTAGATTGTGGCGCTATCTGTTGTAAACGGCCCCACCCAGTTTCGATGTTTCGCTACATTTGCAAAAGATGGCGCAGTCACCGCCCTATTTTAAGGGTTAGGCTGTACTTTTATCCATCGTAGTTGAGTTTTCTTTCTTGCGGTACAGTGTTCTAGAACTTACGGTATGTTGTCTCGTAATTCAGTCCGTTCCAAATTGTCAACTCATTTTGCGTTCGTTTCTATTCCAGCAAACGTTCGAGTTACGTCTTCCAGAAACGGATGGATGACTTCTCCCGTGCTTCAGGAATGGATAAGCCGCGTGTGGGGCCCCAACGTCGACGACGTTAGAAGACTTCTTGTGTTGGACCAAGCGCCGATACATAAGACAGAGGCAGCCCGGGAGGCTCTGAGTGCCAAGGACACGGACGTGGCCCTCATACCTGGTGGCTGCACGTCGATACTACAGCCCGCCGACGTTTCCTGGATGAAGCCGTTTAAGGACGCGCTGCGCTGGCGTTGGGCGGAGTTCTTCCGGGCCGGTGACCTTACTCCGAAGGGTAACCCGAAGAAACCGTCGAGGCAAAACGTTGTGGAGTTCGTGGCGGAGGCGTGGGCTTCTGTTTCTGAAGATACGGTGCGACGGTCCTTTAAAAGTTGCGGAATTTCGACGAGCCTCGATGGCACGGAGGACGGCGAACTCAACGACCGTCTAGCGTCGGTGGACGTAGCGGCGTCAGCGGGATCCGTGGAACGCGACGAACTCGTCAACGATGCCTTAGGGCTCATCTTCGCCTTAGGGCTCATCTTCGACAGTGAAAGCGATGTCTCTTTCATCGGATTTAGTGATGAAGACTAATGGGAATAAAGACACTCTGACAGCTTGACTCTTTTTCTGGCACTGTTTTGTGGTTTTTGGTGTTCAATTCCGAAACATGGCCCACCCCACATTCTGCACCAATTATCTCTGGCGAAAGGGTGGGCGCCCTTACGGGATAATACGGTAGTAGGCGAAAGCTTCGTGCAAAAACCCCAAATTTCGCATCGAACTTATTGAGGCGGTCGATCGAGTTTGATTTGGGGTTTGTACGTGCCGAACTAACGAAGAGCATCTGGCATACCCCAGCAAGGATTAATTTCTACCACCAGGGGGATCTTTCGATGCGCAAACGAAATCCCGGTTACGCGGCGGTTTTTCACAACGAGCCTCCGTCAGAATGCGAGCACCTCGGTCCGGGGACCCGTGGTCCGGCGCTTCGGCCTCAAAGCCGCCGGGCCGGCCGAACCGAGGCGGTCAACCGGAAGGAAACCTCGTCCCCCGCTCACCAGTGTCTGACTTGGCCACCGTGAAGTAGGCGATCATCTTCTTGTTGAGGCCAATGTCCCAGCGCACCTCAATGTTGTCCTGGGTCTGCGACTCCTTGAGCTTCTTGTCGTAGTCAGCCTCCATCTTCACCAGAGGCCCAAAGATGTTCTGGTACTGGTAGCCGTCCTCGTACCTGCGTGCAGAACCAAAATGGGAACCTCTCTTAAGGGGTGACACCACCTTCAAGTGTCGACTTTTGAACCAGTTGCTCAATATTGATGAAATTTGGAGGGTCTATTCATCTCGTTGCCTAAATGCACTCTATGAAATTTCATCTCTCTAGGACTATTTCACAATAAGTTACAAGGGAGGTACACAGCTATTGATGTAAGTCGCCTCACTTGGCAAGGAAATCTATCGTATAAAATTGCCGGAGAATATTGAGCATTTCTGAGCTTCAGCCTTAACTAGAACATATGGTGACGGGGGCTATCTATTTTTTACCTTAAAATCCTTGTTTTTTCTATGCAAACTGTCAATTTGAAAAGCATTCTGCATAATGGGGCATTTTCTCCTCATCAAAACTCTACTTTTTGGCATAAATAACTTTATTTAAATGGAAAAATAAATATCTGGCCCCCTTCCTCATTAAATTTCAGTTCAGAAACATCCACAGCAAAGAATACATTCAGCAATTCATTGAAATGATAGATTTCCTAAAACGAACTTTGTTGCAAAAAAGTGAAACTGAGAAAAACCTGTTTAAAGTTTCCACACCACTACATTTGCTTTTACTGGTAGTGGTGGCAACAAAAAGGCAAGAAGAGCATAGATGGTGCCTTCTGCTTACACCCAATCTCCAGCATGGCTTTGCTGAGTGAGTCCGAGCTTAAAACGCTTTTTTCGAGTGTCATTTTGTTGTCGGCATCTGGACATTGATTGTGAAAAGAGTGAGGAATTGGGTATGCTTGCAATACACAAACCAACATCAGCAAGTATGGGCGAGGCAAGCATCATCGAAATACAAAGCAGGCAAACCCACGTGCCGTTCTATAAATGAATGCTGGTTTTAGTCAGTTTTGTTTTCAATCAGGGTGAGCTTTTTGATTCTTGGCCATTTGCATAACCTCTTCTACGTGAAAGCTGGACTTTTTGGTGTTCTTGCCCGAATAGAGTTTCCTCTCAAGCAAAGATATTTAATGCACTGAAACTGCGAAGAAATGCTCTTTCTAACGAGAGTATGATCATCATTCTAGGGCATACCAGTGCAAAGCTACAGCAGTTTGAAAACAGGAAACAGAAGTTTCACATTTCAAAAACATGTGATTTTGCATCGTTGGCTGACCGAAAATGTTTTATTTCTCCGTAAATACTTCAGATATTGCAATAAAAATTTGCAGGAGTATATTCTATTAGTTGTGGAACCACAATACACAAAAATCGGAAAGTTAGTTTTTTTCTCAAAAAGTGCAATTTTTAGGTGGTGTCCCCCTTAGCCCATTCGCTACCAAAACCGCACATCGCCTGGCGTGCCGTCAGGGGCCATATTGCCAAAGCCGGCGATTCGCCTGTCTGCATGAATTTCTGTTTTAAAGAGCCATTCATAAATGGCCCGCTATGTAGACTTGGGGTAGTGTAGTTAGATACCCTGCCAACAGATGGCGAGGGTCGTTCTGTTCGCTGTGTTTGTTTGAGCTTGTTTCTTTGTGTGTCGTCTTTCCCGCTCGATTGCTCCCTGCTTGGAGAAGATGGCAGCGTCCAGTGTATAGTGTGACCTTTCTGACGATGAAATTATAAATATCCTCTTCGACAGCGACGATGACGGGATGTCTGGTCAGGATAGTGAGTTTTGGAGCCTTCTGTCGACGACGGGAGCGATTTTGACAGGAGTTTAAAGTCTGAATCACGACAAGAGTGCACTGGTTGTGAGACGCCTAAGTGACCGAGGATGGTGTGCTTCGAGATCTTTCATACGAGGAAGAATCTGTGAGAGCCTATTGATTTAAAGACTTAAACAAACCACTTAAGCACGTAAATAAACACGTTTTCTTGTCTTCTGCACCAAGTTTTACTGCAAGAGCTTATTATACAAGCAAAACAGTCACACCTAGTATGGCCCTGTTTTAGGGGAAAAACATGCGGTACAGACGGCCCGGCAGAGCGTGACGTGCGTGGTAGCGAATGGGTTAAGGCTGGTTCGCAAATTTGTGTTCGAGTGGGATCGACCGCGTTGAAGCATCCTATGACAAGAGAACACACATGCACTTAGTAGACGTTTAATCTCCAGCTCGCGCTCGTTGCCTTCTGCCGAGCTTTGGCTGCGCGTATGACGAAGTGTTGTCAAAAGCACAAAGTGCGCTCCAGGAAAAGCATCCACTGGGTTCTTAACTTGCCACATATTATAGTTATACGCAGGTCAGAAGGGTTCCAGGGCCACACGGTAAATGGCTTTAGTGTGTTCTCGTCCTAAGCGGTTACAATGGACTCGAGCGGGCTTCGACGGAAACATGCGAGCCGCTCTCGGACGTGGCCAACTCCGGGGTCGGGCGTCCCGCCACTCCGCAACAACCGCCTTCTCCAAGAGGTCCCACCTGAGCAACACCTGCTGAGGTTCTTCGTCCACTCCGGGCTTCTCCAGGTCCTGGAAGCTCGCATCTACGTTGTCCTGCAATGCGGGACGAGAGGTCTTCAGCATTTCTTTGGCATTCTTTTCGAGAGAAAAACCGGCTCAAGTCCCTCTCCAGAACGACTTTGGCTCCCACGTCACTCATCGTTCCCCGAATTCAAAAGGTCACCAATTCATGCCGGATGCGTGACGCGAAAAAAAATGTTTTTCTCTTTTTATCTTTATACGAAGAACCGATTTGGGCTGTTCTTTGAAACATCCTCCCCATCTTGTCTCCAACGAATCCCATTTCCCTTCACTGTGGCAGGTCCCCCCTCCAGTCACCCTTCCTCGGACAAGCAAGAAACAGGAAGAACACCAATGCTGTCCACTTGCTCAAACTCTGAAATGAACACTTTAACTGAGGAGAAAACTCTGCTAGGATAAATCCAGGCACATGGTCATCCAATTTTTGGTGACATCAAAATCCAAGTTTTGAAAAATTCTTCCAAGACCTAGAAATAGCTAGGAGACACTTCTCATTACTACTTTCTACATTGTTTACTGCACTAAGTAGCAAGAAGTTAAGCGCACACATTTTCACTTACTTGCACTTTACCTTTTCAGCTGAGACATTAACCTTCAGAGATGCTATGTGTTCTCAAGAGAGCAAAACTTTGTCAACTTTCTTAATTGCTAATTACTCTATTAATTGTGAACCAGTGTTTTTATGTAATACATATGATAATTTTTTTCCTTCAGTTCGTTTACATTACGCTTGAAACGCTCATTGATTTATACCTCCCCCCCCTGCGTTCTCCAACCAGAACCTTTAATTCTTCATGGATGTGCGTCACAAATTCGCAACACACCAGTTATAAGCATACTATAAACAGTTGCCTTAAGTCACCGATGCCTGCTGTCATGAAATCGCAACATGTATCCCAATGCGCCATAAACACCTTGTGCCAACATAGGTGGCGCAGTATACTCCATGCCATAAAGAAATCTCTCCCGAGGACAGCATTATTCGTCATATGGTCTGCTGGTTTTCTACCGTAATCTCAGTCAAACGTAAGGCGAGATGTTATTTTAAAATCCTTTCTAACATATATATGATCCAAACTTTATCAGCTCTATTTCACATAAATTTGTTACAATTTGCATAAAATTTGCGTTTTATCAGCTATCTTTTACATAAATTTGTCACTGAATGACATTCGCCATTCAGTGACGTATATGTTGCACTCCGAGTGACTGAAGAAAACTACCGTTGGCCTACGAATTGTTTCTAATGGCAGATTATTTATACGGCACTGATCCTCAAGCTTTCTCCAAACTAAGCTCAACATAAAGAAACGATGAGGGGCCCATAAAGCACACGCCTGACCAAGACGACTGCACGGACAGCATGGGACACTACCCAGTTGTGAAGGACACAAGACCACAGTGCAAGGAGCAGGGTTCTAAAGGACACACTGTGATAATGTGCAGCAAATAAAATGGTCATCTTTGCTTGAACAAGATTTGTAAACATTCTACAAATTGCACCAGCCATGAAGCTTGAGCCTACATGCTTTTAAGGCTCTACTAATTTGTATTTAGAGGATAATGAGTGAACTCATGTATCAGAGCTTCGAGACCCTTTTTTTTTGTACATTTATTTTCGAAAGAAAACTGAGCTCTATGCAGGCTGCACTAAAGAAAAAAATATTTATCCTGTTGCCCAATGTTGTGAACCCGCAACATAACCACATTTTATGAAATGATGATTTCGTCATAATCGTCAACATGCCTATCCTTTTAGGAATAACCCAATCAAAAATTTAGAACAAAAAAAAAAACCGTAACGATTGATGAATAATTTTGGCATTAAGGGGTGACACCACCTTAAAGTGTCGACTTTTAAACCAGTCGCTCAATCTTGATGTAATTTGGAGTGTCTATTCATCTCGTTGCCTAAATGCACTCTACGAAATTTCATCTCTGTAGGACTATTTTCCGATTAGCTACATGGGAAAGTACACCGCTATTGATGTAAGTCACCCCAGTTGGCAAGGAAATCTATCATATAAAATTGCTGGAGAATATTGAGCATTTCTTAGCTTCAGCCTTAACTAGAACATATGGTGGAGGGGGCTATCTATTTTTTACCTTAAAATCCTTGTTTTTTCTATGCAAAATGTCACTTTGAAAAGCATTCCACATAATGGGGCATTTTCTCCTCATCAAAACTCTACTTTTTGGCAATAAGAACTTTATTTAAATAGAAAAATAAATGTCTAGCCCCCTTCCTCATTAAATTTCAGTCCAGAAACATCCACAGCAAAGAATGCATTCAGCGATTCATTGAAATGATATATTTCCTAAAACAAAAATTTTTGCAAAAAAGTGAAACTGAGAAAAACCTGTTTAAAGTTTCCACACAACTACATTTGCTTTTACTGGTGGTGGTGGCAACTAAAAGGCATCAAGAGCGTAGATGGTGCCTTCTGCTTACACCCAATCTCCAGCATGGCTTTGCTGAGTGAGCCAGAGCTTAAAACGCTTTCTTTGAGTGTCATTTTGTTGTCAGTATCTGGACATTGTTTGTGAAATGAGTGAGGAATTGGGTATGCTTGCAATACACAAACCAACATCATCAAGTATGGGCACGGTAAGCATCATCGAAATACAAAACAGACAAACCCACGTGACCTATAAATAAATGCTGGTTTTAGTCAGTTTTGTGTTCAATCAAGGTGGGCTTTTTGATTCTTGGCCATATGGATAGCCTCTTTTATGTGAAAGCTGGACTTCTATGGTGTTCTTGCTCAAATAAAGTTCACCCTCGAGCAAAGATGTTTAATGTACTGTAACTGCGAAGAAAGTTTCTTTCCAACAAGAGTATGATTATCATTCTAGGGCATACCGGTGCAAAGCTACAGCAGTTTGAAGATAGGCAACAGAGATTTCACATTTCAAAAACACGTGATTTTGCATTGTTGGCGGACCGAAAATGTTTTATTTTTCCGTAAATAGTTCAGATATTGCAATAAAAATATGCAGGAGTATATACTATTAGTTGTAGAACCACAATACACAAAAATAGGAAAATTTGTTTTTTTCTCAAAAATTGCAATTTCAAGGTGGTGTCCCCCCTTAAATGTTGTAATAATAAATGAAGGAATGAAGCTGGCTTTAGATAGAGAATAAAACAAGTGAAACTTCCCTATTCCGTCTACTTGCAAAAAAAGCAAGCAATCTTTCGGTCTGCAATGGTCAGACGAAAACGCCAAAGGAAGCAGCTCACCTTCCAGAGCTCCTCGAGCCGAGAGATCTGTTGTGCGGTGACCTGGCGTGCCCTGAGCTGGTCCCGCTCGTGGGGGCCCTGACCAGCCAGGGCAAGAAGCAACGGTCGTGGATGAGTGGCTTCCACTGGTCGGGGTCCCAGTTCATGTCCTTGAGGGAGGACTGGGCTGCACAGGGGTGCCGGCAGAGCAGCACCACCACCGAGTCCGCCTTGGCCGGGATGAAGCCCAGCACAAACACGTTGCGGCAGGCGCACGAGTAGCACTCCAGCACTGTCTCCCCCAGGGGGCCATCCCGGTGCAGGGTCACCTCCTTGTGCTTGGCTCGCACCAGGTGGTTCACCATGTGGCTACAAGCAAGCACATGCCGGGGGAAGATTCAAACCCCAAAAAGAGGCTCCGTTGCCTTGTTAATCCTTCGTCGGTTAGCAGACAATATTTGGGAGATGGTGTCGGCCATTGTTGGCTTTTGGCGTTGCTTCCGCAAGTGCATCTATTCAAAAGACACTTTGCTGCCATGGTGACGGTCACCATAGCGGATGAACTTTATTGTGCAAAAGGTGACGGTGGTGTGGCGATATCGCAAGGCGTGCTCTGGCTCTTCTGCTGTGCGCTTCGATGGGCAGGACACAATTAAAAAAAGTTTGAAATATGGACATCGTGTAAATGGCCGAAAAGGACGTGGTTTTGACCACCCGGCAGTCGTTTCTTTTCCTGGAACTTCGGTCTAAAATATCAAACTGTTGGGTCATAAAACTGAATTGATGAAATTCAGCGTGCTGGAAACGAATCACATTGATTTGAATCCCCTCAGTTTCAAAAAGTAACAAATGATCGGTCCCATTTGAAGCCAGAGCAGTCACAGCAACAACTGCCACACTTCGTTGAACCCTAATGTACCTTGGGCCGTGTTCGGCATCTTACGTGGAGGAGCCATCCCAAAATGTCTGCTCGGAGAGCGACAGAAAAATTTATTTCAAGCACACAAAATTCCTCTCAGAGAGTGACCGAATAATTTATTTCAAGCACAATGAATTTCTTCGGTTGCGGCATGAAACTCAAATGGCGTGTTGCCACCTCACCGCAACTGTGCAATCTAGCGGGTGCTGCACGACTCATGTGCATGGCTGTCCTCAACACATTCGGTTTACAGTCACCGAACGATTTTTCGGACCCGTTTGATTATTCGGACGTTTTCACCAAACAGTCACTCACCCCACAGAGTTAATGTATAACATTGACCAAAATTTGGATGCCATAAAGCTTATTGCTCGATATTTCGGACATAATTTGCGTAATTTTCTCAGTTTACAGCCACAAAACAGCCGCCGCAAGCTTAGTAACCGCCAGTTTGGTTGCTTTGATTTTGCTCTGTAGCCTCGATACCACGTCCTATGCAATGAACAAGCTGGGTTGAGGCCATAGACCGACACGCTGTTTACAAATGAGCCCACGTTGGCTCACACCAGGTGTGGGCACTGTGTGTGCACAGAAACCGAATTCGCATGAAGTGAAACGTCCGCACATGCACCGTGCCGTCGACAGCGCCACCACAGCTGCGTGATGTCAGGGCCACGTGTTGGTCTATAGCAGGGTTTTCCAGTTCCGTTATAGCCAACATGGCCGCTGTATGCCCATTCTTATGGCTCTTCCAGTTCTCGTTATCTGTGTTTCTCGAGTGCGACTGCGAGAAGAGTTTGTCGTTCTTGTGGTCTTTGAACGCGAAGGTTTTCTGCCGATAGGCTGAGTATTGAAGCGAGCTTGGTGGATTAAACATAGCCTAGTAATAGTGCCAAATGGCAACACGTTCAACTTCGCCGTTTGTGCCAACGAAGTTGCACGAGAACTTAAAATTGACATCAAGCAAGTGGAAAGTGGCCAATACGCAGCAGAATATGTGCGGAAATTTGATATTTTGGCTGAAATCACTTTTTCGGACCGCTTGATTATTTGGACAATTTCGGGGTCCCCTCCGAGTTAAAAAACCGGCCGGCGACTGTATTAGGTGGCATATTCCAGCATCTGGCATGGTCTGCGGTAGTGTGCTTGCTTCATAATCGGCAGGTGTGGCTTACAATCACCAAAGAAACGCGAAACGCGGCAGATTTGGGGGATTTTCTTTTTTCGGAGTATGACTTTAGCAGGCCTGACTTCTCCTGTTTCTTTGCCCACGAGAAACACTATTATTAAAAAGTTTATTATATTAACGAAAAGTACAAGGTTTATTCATTTTTTTATAACAGTTGCCCAACAACTTCAAACAATTGTCGGAACGCATGACTAACTTCTCCAGTTTAATGAAACCAGTTTGAGACAGCAGTCAGTTTGTAACTGCCCACCGGTCTAGAAACACACTTCACCTAGCTCACTTTTCATTTTACGGAACAAAGGTTAGTCGCACAAGAGAAAGTCAGGGCTGTACGGTTGATGTTGGTGCACCTACAAGTAGAATAATTTATAAATCTTTGTGAAAACTGGGGTCTCACCACGTTGAACTCACTAAGCACCGCTTACCCACTGCAAAAACAACCCACAAGCCTTCCGGAAGAAAGTTCTCACCTGCCGGAAGTGTTGCCTCGGCCATTACAGAACCACCGCTTGCACACATTGCACTGCACCACGCATCCGGGGTCGTGGATGCCGCAGTACCTGCAAACAAAGTTGGCAAGGAGCCGTCAAACCCAACGGTCGACTGACTGGATCGCTTATGGAGCCAGTACGATTTTGCTTTCATGAATTGTGACTACAGTAATCCCTCGTTATAACAAAGTCAATGGGATAGCAAAAGATTATGACATAAGCGGTAATCCGATGCCAGAAAACAGTGCCAGCAGCCTCTAAGTTGGACAAGAACACTGTGGAACTATCTGACCGCATATTTAATCAAACAAACCTTGGTTATGAACATCTCGTGGCAGCTTTATCGAGTAAAAATAATTAAGTAAAGTTTGCCAATAACTTCATCCAGGCATCAGTTCTCCTAGAACTGCTAAAGGCATCACAAGAACACTGTCACCGTCGCTGCACTCCACTTTGTTTCGAAGCAGCCATAGGATGCTTCGCGTCACCGCAGTTGTCGGCGTTTCCCGAGGTGCCTCTCCGAGAGTGCTTTGTGCTCACCCTGGTCGCATGCAAGGTCTACGATCGCAGCAGCATTCGTGGCAGAAGCAACAACGGAAATGTCCAGATCGACAAGTGCGAACGAATCAAAGTTATTCTCGGCGGCTTCGCCAACATATTTTCACACACTCCTGTAGAGATTGTTGCAACTCTGGAAATCGTGCGCTGATTCGACAAGCATACTTGCAAGACAAAAATCTGATGTGCGCGAAGCAGTTGGCGATCTTTCATCTTTGGGTCATGGGCGCTTTCTCCTCCATGAGAAACTTCTTGAACCCGTCCAAAATGCAATGCTTGTTCAGCGAAATGGTCGACAGCGTCAAACGGCCGATGCCGGAATGTCGAATCCTTTTTGTCGATTTCGGACTTGGGCCGGCCACTTTTCACAACCTCGCAGGTCTAGGCGACTTTCGCTGAACCCTCCAAATCTCCCATACGACGCACGTGTGCGTGTAGTATGCCGCAGGCACGCGTGCCGGGGGCTGCCAAAGGGATGATCTTTTTCGGACTCTATCGCTCCCTTGACCAGATTCCGACAGGAGTCGGGCAGCGTCTGCCGTAAGCACCGCGAGTTGTGTCACAATGTTCACGCTGCTCCCTGCCCGCGTCCCCGCGTCGGGCATCGGCATCAGAGGCGGTGCTCTGCCAGCTCTGCGTGCTCTGCCCTACGTCACCAGTTTAGTTTGTTTGCCTTGGTGGAGAAGAGGGAGGGACGCCTCCGTGTAGGCTTGCGTGCTCTTGACACCGCGGCCTTCGTAATAAGCATGGTCGGCCGCCGATACACTTAGAATAATCCGATTTAAAATGTGTGCATTTCGGTCGGGACCACTTTGAACTTCAATAAAAGCGATAATTTAAAAAAGCAATTTCGTTATGACGAGGGATTACTTTATATGAACGCTTTAACACTCGGCAAGTTGCTCATGCCACATGTATGTGTCGTTGTTCCGACTCTACGAGCAAGTTTGCATAACTTCATTAGTGTCACAAAAATTCTAAATAAAAAATGGCTAACAGTTTATCTTGAAAATCATGCCAAAAACATTCTGCTAACAACATATCTGTTTTGTCTCGGACTGATGAGCTTGTAAAGTGATGCAGCAAGTCGTCGGATTACATCACCACACCCAGAGGTACTCATGGTCGAAACATTGCATGGTGTTTATCACATTAGGCTTAAAGGGGCGGTGAAATTACTTTTGGACTTTGGCCAATTAGCTGCAGCAATTAGTCTGTCACCCAAGAAGAAAAAGCACAAAAACATTTTTTCTCGCATAGATCTTATTTTTAGAAATAAGATCTATAGAACCTCAAATCTCCCACCATCCATTGAGTGACGTCACTGGGAGCATCTAATGTCACTGGATCCTGGGAAAATAGTGCCATGCAAAGCTCCCTGTACGGTCATCATTTTGGCTCATTGAATGAGCAGTTTCCCCTTGACCTCTCCAGTCTTGGTGAGCTGATCTAAAATACGACCCTCACGAAACTTCAAATAGACCAAAATGGCGATTGCCATGGCAACGGGGTAGTGATGAAAAACTATCGATAAATTGACTATCGATAGTATCGATAGTTTTTCCAAAACTATCGATAGTGCCGCAGAACTATCAATAGTTGACCGTAGATAGTACTATCGATAGTTTTTCGATAGTCGACTATAGATAGTACTATAGTCAGATTTCTGGCGACTAACGAAACTATGATAGTTTTGCACCACTACAACGGGGACTACTGATCAGCCAAGCGCCTTGTGAGGTTTGGTCGTCTGCATGTTATTAACTGTTTCTGTCTGGTTAACCGGCAGGGAAAGCAATGGCGCTATTTTTGAAGGATCCAGTGACTTTAGGAGTACCACCTGGTCTCCCGTTGGGTTGCCTTCAGGGCTGCCCAGCAGCTCCCTCCACAACTATCGACATCTCAAGGATTAGCATCACCAAAGGTTACAGCAAGCAATCGAGACAAAGGACGGTTCGCCACGGGGCTGACGGCGAGTGTAGCAGCAACAGAGATGGAATGGCTTTGTCGACTTCCGTGTACTCCAAACGATGGAAAATCGCCGTTTCCGTAACTGCCACACGCAGCTGCAGATTCGCAAATGATTCGTCTTTTCTTTTGTGATTATGCAGTGGAATCGCACCGTTTCTAGGGAAGGTGGCACATTTCTTCACAATTGTTCCGAGATCAACAACATAAAGTATACGAGATGCAAATCCTTTCAACATTAGATCATTGTACTGCCCGTTTAAAAGGGTCATTGGTAACTAGAGGCACCATTGAAATACTTTAAATATATTTTCGTGCATTTGTGTTAGCAGGTTTTATTATAAACAGCTCGTTCCAACCAGCTTGCTAGACACTACTCACAATAGGCACCCCACACCCTCTATCAAGAAACTGTCCTATTTTTAAAAAATGCATTACCGGTTTAAACCCAGTCTCCAGCACGCGCTTATTAATTTCTGTCTTGCTTTGACTGGATGTGCTCAAAAGACCTTGAAGCGTTACAGAAGGAAGAAAGTTTGCACTTGAGGCAGAGTTACCAGCAATTTTTTTACTCATACCCACACAGTTGTGGAGGAGCCGGCACAATAATCATTTGAAACTTGTGGTAGGGTTGCCTTGCTGCATGCCCATTTGGGAGGAACAACACAAAGCCGGGGCTTCCATAACGAGAAACTACATTTGTTAGAGTAACAGGAATGGGTTGTCAGTATCAAAGTAAAACATTGCCAGAGCGTTCGAACTGCACACCTCCGTGACCTCGGTTTGTCTCCTCCCCCTTCTGTGGGCGTGTGCCCTCTTTTATCACCTGTCCTACGTGCGCTATTGCACGCCTCGGACATTGTCCAGTTTGGGCATTCGGCAGTGGCCTCTCGCCATGGTGGCAGACTCTTGCTCCCACAAACTCTCAGTGGTACGTAGTGTATGCACTTACATTTGTTATGCGCAGACAAAAGATGAAGGGATGTCCAGCTTGCCTTTGCTGTGGTTTCAAAGTTTTACTTAAGAGTGCTTATTTAAAAGACTTGCAAGACCGCAGCATTGGCGCCGGCCGGTGTCACTATCACGTCCGAAAGGAATCAATCGCTCAACCGTCAAGCACACAAGCACACACCCGTTGAACGAGACATTTCCAGCGTCAAGTAGTACCGAAGCTTCTTAGGCATGCGACACGGCGACACATGATTCCGTCGATACAACAACACCGACAACATGACAACACCATCCACAACTAAATAAGAATGACGCGGCTACCCCCAAGATTCAAGGAAGACATCAAAATAGCAAAGAGCATTATTTTGATGCAGGGCAACAAAATATCTTCAGAACTATTTACACGTTTTACGGAAGTGACGTCACTAATGTAAAAATTATTTTTAAGTTACTTTGACTATGGATAGTGAAATAGTCACTGCTCTTCCCAAGACCTGGATGACTTTTACCCGAATAATCCAAAAACTCGTTGAATGCACCCTTCCTTCCCTCCCTCCCTCCCTCCCTCCCTCCCCTCCCCCCTCCCTCCCTCCCCCCCCCCCCTGCCTCCCCTGCATGAGATACAGAGGCAGTGCTCACTTGCACGCGTGGTCCGGGAGGTCCTTGCTGTAGTACTGGTCTTCCTCGTCCTCTTCGAAGGTGAGCTCGCCCAAGACTTGGCCTGTTGCGGCCACTGCGTCCAGCCCGTTGCCCAGAGAGACCTCGGAGTTGGGGCCTGGCAGCTGCACCGGCAAACAAAGGCATTTGTATCTCTAGTGGGAAACACATGCACAAACATCGCCTGGCCCAGACATTTCGTCAAGTGCAACAAAGATACGGCAGGACTAATATGCAGTTCCTACCCACCCCTCCGCTCCGCCAACTTCCTTAGATCTATCGGTTGGCAAGCTCCACAGAGAAGCGCCGTTCGAAAACAATTTTAGGGGCGAAGATCCTTAGGGGCTAGCCATGTCCGTATGTCCGTCCGCCGTCGGCGTAAGCCGGCGTCGGGTGCTCGTGCTTCTGCTCGTGAGATCACGTGCTCACGTGCTTGTGTAGGGCAAAAAAAAGAAAAAAAAATGATGAAAAATTACGAGCTCGTGAGCTCACGTGCTTGTGTAAAGCAAAAAAAAAAAAAAAAATGTTGAAATCTGTTTGCGCAGCGACAGGACGAGTAGGGGCTCCGAGATGTGGTAGTAACTCAAGACCTGGGGTTTCTGTCATGGATGAAACGTTGCATGTAGCCGCTCAACGTCTATACAGGAGAGGGCGCTGCGGTCAAATGCGTATATAATCGCGTTAAGCTTTGCATGCATTGGCTCAACGTTTATACACGAACTCATCTCTGCTACGTCACGGCGCGGTGGTGGCGCGTCGGTCGCACTTCCGGTCTGGGGCTGTGGGCGGAAGGCCCCATGTGAGGCGTGTATTCCTGCGTTGTTTTGAAAGGAACCTGACGAAAACATGCCTTTTCGTCAAACCGCCGCGACTGTGGCTGTACCAAAAGAGTCGAGAAAGGTTTAAAGATCAGTTTTCATGTGCTCGGTTCAGCCGAGAACATAAATGTTTGCCGTGAAAATGGTAAACCAGACGCCGCCGGACCACAAGTGCTTGGGCGGGAAGCACTTTGGGTTGAATTCACGGATACTGGTGGTCATCAGATTTATTTGTTTTGTTCCAACATGAACGCCGGAAAACCGTCCAGTTGTACGGCCCACCTGCGGACTACATTCAGTGCGTCTTGAAGTTCGAACGGCCGTCTGATCGTTCGAACTGTCGTCTGCTCTTACAAACGCTTCTGCTTGTCGTCTGCTCTTTTAGACGACACCGGCCCGTAGACCAAATGTTGGCCCGGTACTTGCGATAGGAAGTAAGTGCAGGCCTCAAAAGACTTAAGTTTGAAGGTTGGTAAGCAGGCTCGACGTAAACAGTAGATACAAGGAGATGTTGATTATTGTTACCAGCAGCCATCACCGACTTGTTATGCCTGATTCACTTCGTCCGATTCTGCTTGCGATTTTCAGTACCGACGTCGACCATCTCAGCTACGGTTCACACTTTTGCAGCCCGAGCGACGTCGCGACTGAAAATTGCGAGCGAAATCTCATCATGTGAATCAGGCTTTAGCGTACATTCTGCGGCGTCCACGCGGAATGAATCGCCGCATGTCAGATTATTCACGCGAAGTTTTGCGGTGTGACGAGCCTCGTTAATTTCGCTGACGCCGCTCATGTAGTCAGACATTGCCAGGAAGACGTAGAATCAACAATTCGAAAGCGATAAAGGGCAGGGGTACTCACACTGACGCCGATAACATCGCACTTCAATGGTTTGTTTATGGGCGACGGCGAGCTTGTTGCCCACACCCCCATCGCGCATGCGCGGCGCCGGTGGCGTCCGCTAGGGGCGCTCCGGTTTGTTTGTAAACATGAGTTGGTGTATAGACGAGAGGACGCTGCGGTCAAATGCTCAAATGCGTATATAACCACGTTCCATACCACACATTCTCTTTCTGACATGGATGAAAACGAACGAAAGGCTCGGCATGCTGAGCGCTCAGCGTCTACGCAGACAAGCACCACCAGAGCTTCGCCCCAACCAACATCATTCACCACGTGGAGATGCGGTCAATTTTTCTTTGTTGTCCACACGAGAGCACGTATTGGCAGATAGCGATCCTAGCACCACCAGCAGCACCGTTCCCATGGGCAACAAAGAAGGACCGTTTTTGAATGACACTCTTTTTGTGTAATCTTTATGTCCACTGCAAATACCACAACAGAATCATAGTCCACCACAAGCCATGAGCGTCCAACATTCCACCGTTTCTGTTGCTTCTGTCCATATGGGCTGAGCTGATAGCATAGCGAGCGCCACTGAGCGGACGCACCACGAAAAGGTGCCAGATGTTCTAGGAAGCTTGACAAAAAACTTCGACCAAATAACGTGGCTTTGCATGCTATTCCGTCACACCAACAGCTGCACTCTATTGCAAAGACTCTCTCCCATGGACTTGCTATGGGCACGACCAACACGAACAAACAAGCTTTGTGAAGGGTTCCCCACATAAAGCCATCCCCTTAAAAACGTACAAAGGAAGCAACCAGCCAAATGGCTGGCCATTTATCCTTTCTTCGGGAGATGGAGTTATACCCTGTTCATCCAAATGCTAATGTTCCCTCGCTCCCTACACTGTCCTAATAACAAGTTATTCGGTGACTGAATTATCGACACACATTCCTAAGATGTTCCTTCAATAATTCTTAATTGTTTGTCGGGCTATTTTTTATGTGTGCATGAGCCGTATATGTCTATGATAAATGCATTTACTCTGCATTTTGAGGGACTTTTTTTAATGTACTTAAGATTCCATTAAAAAAAAGGGGGGCGCCCTTTTTTAAAAATAAGTTACGCAAACAACGAAATCTGCAAGTGACAATTGTTTGTATTTTGAAAGGATGGATGTATATTTCATTCCAAACGGTCAATTCTAGCGTGCAGTCGAAGAGCAGCCATCGGAGAGCGCGATGCACCTCGGAAGATATGGTGCCTCCAAAGCGTTTGTGATGTCATGTTTACCTTCACAGGCAAGGCTAGAGAAAGGCTGGCGTGGTTGTGAGCTTTGCCACTTGCATTGAAGTGATTGGTCCCAGTCATTTTGAAGTAGCTGTGAAGCAGCCAAAAGTCTATTTTGGACCCGAAAAAATAACTTTTAGAGTTAGTGCACACATATTTTGCATTCATACCTCTGCAAAGATTATGCCAAGATTCCTGTGTCCGCCTGCTCAACTAAAAGGCAATGACTACTTTGCCTTCTCATAGAACAACCTTTCGTTAGCAGCATCAATTGCAAGCAGAAGCGAGTCCCCCTCATACACAGAACTAGCTGTTTGGTTGCACATAGAAGCACCAGATACGGTAACAAGACTGATAAGGTCAGCAAAAACTGGTGTGAATGGCTATTTTAGGTACAAAATCCCACGAAAATAATGTTAAAATACAAATCTTTTGAGCACTATATTTATGGGGTTTAATAAAGGTTTAATAAAGCTCCAATTCTTAATTCAGATGAAAAAAACAAAGCTTTTGTCATTCGATTATGAACGTCAATTAAGTTTCCATTGCCTGCTCCTGCTAATTTATTTCTAATTTACTCCTCCTAACTATAAAAAAATTATAAACAAAAGAGTTGGCTAAAAAATAAACCTACAGAAGAGTTTATAAAATTACAGAAGAGTTTATAAATCGTCTTGCAATACTAAAGCATCCTTGCAAAAGCTCGACTTTGAAAAAGATACCACCAGGATATCGCAGTCTATCATATTATGCACAAAAGTTTTATTCAGAAATTGTGCCACATTTCGCTCTGGAGCATTGCTTTCCCCTTAGCACGTGGGTGTGCTGCGGCGAAGCAAGACGCAAAATCGCAATGCCTACTTCGTGATTGTCACTTCACTGCAGTGTAGACCTTTTTCACAAGGGTGCCGCCATCTTGGAATATCGTCGCTTCCAGTATGGGCGAAAACATTGTTGTGCTGTCGCCAGGCCAATAGAATGCATTTAGGAGATAAGTGTAACCGTCATCCATTCTCGTTTTGTCTCCCCCTCTTTTTTTTTTTTTTTTTACTATTTGCAGGTTGAAACGTTTTAATATTTTTTTTCGTTGCCCATACCGGATATGCCTACTTGGCGGTCGGGGGCGAGAGTGAGTGGAAAAGGTCTATACCAAAATGCGGTGAGGCATGTTGACTCAACGAAACGAGTCAACATGCCTGAACGGATTACAAACATGAGAATTATTGCGAAACTTCAAAGTACAGTCACAGTACCACCAGGATATCGCAAAGTACAGTCACAGATTTCATACGAAATCAAATAGTATGTTTATATGAGGCAATTGTCGAAAGTTCTGAAAACTCGCGCAAGCCTATCCTAATGATTCGGCCAGGTTGTGAGGCCTGAGCTGACTTTCAGAATTATTAAAGTGAAATTAAGTCTCGGTGCAATGTTGGCGCAAATTCCTTCCATTTTAGTCAAATCGAGTAGGATGTAGCAGGGTAAGCACTTTGGCGCAGGGGTGTCAACAAGTTGCAATCTCGCCGTTTGAGATGGCCAATGGCATAGCCTCCTCTATACTGACAAAGCCTGGCAGATCGTCACGTGAAGCAGCAGCCGAAAGTGAAAAGGTAGAGCGGCAGACGAGTGACGGGGGTGACGAGAGCCCCGCTGCGGCGAGACGCCGGAACATACTTGTCCCGAGTGATGGAATGTCCACTGGTGCTTCTCGCGTACCTTGGGCTAGCACTTCTTTTCTCGTCGGGTTTGAAAACCATGTTTCGGGTGCTCGTTACTGCAAAAGCTGTGCACTAAATACCAGACTCCCCGAAAAATGATCTGTGCTACCAGATCCTCACATTCCAAATCTGCAACCGGGCACTCTATGGCTCCGTCATCAAACTGCCAGGCTTTGAGAATATAGAAGAGGCTATGCCAATGGAGTGTTAGCAGAGGTGAAATAAGTGTATCACTTCCGCTTCCATCTGGCCCCTCCCGCAGGAGCTGAATAGGCGAGGGAGACAAGGGAAATCCGGTTCGGTCAAGTTTGAAAGCCTACCGTAAAATAGAGCATCTGCCCATTCCACAACAAGTGCACACCCTTTAATTTCGAAACATTCGGAAAATACACAAAGGACATATCTTTACATATTACATATTGTTGACCTAATAAGTGCCCATCCCCCCCAGTTTACACGATTCCCTGTAAATTTTGGGTGGGCACTTACTCAGGATTTATGGTAGGTGCATTAGGAGGTTGGCGCCATACTTCTGCCGAGCGGCACTGCTTTTATGGGAAGGGGGACATAAAAACATTAGAAGTAGCTTCGGGAACATCCCCCAGGTGCAATCTGGTAATTGGCTTATTATTTTTTAAATAATGTTTTGGAGTCTTTTGAAACAAAAACTTGGTGTCTCTGTGCTTGACACTTAGACAATAAAATATGCGCTAGAATTTCATCGCAGTGAATCCGTAACTTTGCATGTCATAGCCGACTCGCACGACGGACCAAATCGCGTTTTTGTTCACGGACTGTGTACCCGTGACCGGCACGTCACCGATTCCTGCAATCCGCGCCTCGTCCGTGGGTGTGCAGACAGATAAAATTGAGTGCCTTTTCACTCACGCATTTTTGGTGGGAGATTGACTTGGAAAGCATTTAGTCTGGAACCGGTACAATGTTTTCTTGGTTTTTCTTTTTGTTTTTTGGACCATTAAAACATAAATGGAGCATCAATGTGTTTTGTGCGTTTGCTGGTTCATTTTGTTGTGCGATTCTTGGTTTCACGCGAGAAAGAAACTGCAGAAACTTTGTCCGGCTGACACAATGCAGGTTCTGGTACTCCTCCGGGTCCCTGTCAAGAAGCTCCCGTCAAAACTCGTCTAGTACACCACAATAATTCTTGCCCGTCCAATCAAGCTTTCACCGAGCAGGACCCTTCCTGCGGCTGTAATGTACTTGAGTGTCGTGCACGAGCGCGGAGTGCATTAAGGCATCTCCACACGCCCCTCCGCAAGCCCAGAACTTTGTCGCATCTACGGTGAACTCTTCTTGAACAGGACCATGCCTGTGTCACTGTCATGCCTTGGGTTAGCAAAGCTAGTGGCGCCTTGCACGAAGCCTATCATGATGTTTTGCATCGATCTGTACGTAACAGCGGAGTACAATTCTTTATCGCGGTAGCAAATGTTGATTTATCTCTTGGACAACGGTGCCACAATGCGATGTTGTAGTTTCACGGCACTGTGGAGTGGCGAACAGGTTCAGTCCACCCTCGCTGCGCGTCTGCTCGTCGTCTCCCTTGCGTGGATGCACTTGGGAGACAGACGAACTGTGGACATGTCATCATGTGATCAACCCGTCCGTGGATCAGTCTGTCGTGTGAATCGGCCATTAGAGGTGCCAATCAATTAAAGCTGACCCAGCTCTGCCACACTAGAGAGCTTCGGAGAGTAGCTTTTAGCTGCATACCTCTAACCGATGCAGCTACGTCAACATTGGTTACATTTCTTAGGGAAGCCACTTACTAGTCACGGTACAAAATTATTTTGCACCATCTTTACTATCCTTTAATAGATCATGCGACAAACGTGTTATGTGAATGTCCACGACACACAGAACTTGCCAAGAGTTCTATTGCCACAACACTGCACAAGGTACCATTTGTCATAGGTGAATAATGCTAATAAACAAAAAAGTCAAGTAGAATGGTTACCGCAGCAATGTCACCAACATGAAAATGATGTTGATGACAATTAATTTTAGAAATGAAGAATCACTTTCTGCATGAGAAAACTTTGTGGTGCTGAAAGAAGAAACTTTGTGCTACATAAATTTCACAACCTGCATGATGAATTTGGAAGCGTTAGAAGTATAAAAAGGAATTCGATTTATGCAAACCATTTAGATGACATGTAGCACTTTGCTTTTTTTGATTCAAAAGTCAAATTCAAACAAGCTATTTCAGTTTTGCAAAGTAGAAACAATGACATTTTATATTAACATTTCAAGTATTGAAAACAAAATTGAATGGGTGCTAAAGAGAAATTCTAGAGCCAATTTTATTGTCTACTGTAATCTTCCGAGAGACGGCCCACCCGCAAAAGATAACCCACCCCTATTTTTGGCACGATTTGCAAGTTCTCGAAAACACCGAAAGCGGCTTTTAGAAACTGCAGGGCCCTGGCCAATCATTATCTCGGCACAAATGGTGTTACCTAGCCACGGCAGGAGATAAGCAAACATTACTGACTGGGAAGGGCAGTCAGCTTCGGTACATTGCCACTCCCTGTGATTACAAGTTCTGCAGGTCACAAAATCTTAAACTAGCATTTTTCCAACTTTTTCTGATCGGACACCGAAAGTTAGCCCACGCCTAATTCTCACACGATTCTCTTTTGATTTTAGGTTGGCTAACTACGTCCTAGCAAAGACCAGACACCAATATTTTGTTTGAAAAGACGGCAAGACTTTAGAACAAATAAACCGACTACCAAGTTGCACCTGGTGGATGTTCCCATAGCTACTTCGAACGTCCTTTTGCCAACTGTCCCGTAAACGCAGCACCGCCCAGCGGAAGTACGGCGACAATATGCGTACGCACGCTCCCTGTCAAACTTGGCCAAACCGGATTTTTTTTTCCCCCTGCGTTTGTTTATTTTTGTTTTGAAAGGGGATGAGACAGAGAAGGGGAAGAGATCAGCAAAGTTTGAAGCGCAGGCAAGTCACTTTTTTGCTTCTGCTGGCATCGCCCAACCAGACCTAGGGCACCTCTAACGGCTAGCTTGTGACGCGTTGACGCCACCAAGCGGCAAAGCTCGTAACCACACGAGCCTTTTTGTAGCCTTGACCATGCTGGGAAAAGTGATGTCACAGTCTCCCGTGATGCATCGCGCTTTTCAATGGCTGCTCTTTGAGCGCTCACTACAACCGGCTGTTTGGAACGAAAAATACAGATTTGTTCAAAACACAAATGTGTGACTGCCATTAGCAGGTATGGCTGATCATGTTCAACTTAATTCTGAACATGAGAAGTATGCTAAAATTTTCATTTCTGTATCCCCTTAATGCAGCATTCCAGGGTATATTTTTTCGTAACAATGTGCACTGTGGAATTTTCTGATACCAGCTTGCATGCTGCCTCTTTTGTGTTGGTACTCATGTAAATCTCATTCCTTAAGATATTGAAATGCCAGCAACTGGAATTCACTACTCTTGTCCAAACTCACATGCATAGTGGCAATCCCTGAATATGGTTCACCTAGAAAAATATATGTTATAAAAATAAAGTATTTAATAACTTGAATTTAGAGTTTACTATTTGATCTGGAAATTATTTGTATTATATAACCAAGATAAAAGTAGGACATCAAGAGATTTAATTTTGTCCCCAATTCGATCAAAAAAAGAAAATGGCAATTCTTAGACTGCTTTATTGGGGCATAGCCCAAATACTAGCACTAGAGGGCAGCACAGAATCTTTGTACCAACCAATTAAATGAGATTGCACAAGCGAAAGTAACACTCCTTACAATCATAGCAGACGGCAGCAATTGTTGAAATGCTGCGCTTCTGTTGGGCAAATATTATAATGAGTAAATTGAAAAATTAAGCGTGTTGTGGAGAAATGGCTTAATACCAAGATGTACGACTGAATGCCACCGAACGTCTGTAAACAAGCGCTGACAACCCCAGAATCATGGGTGTAATCACTCATATGAAACTATATATATATTTTTTTTGCTGTTGAACTTTTTATTTATGCAAGGGTAAATGTTACTTGGGAGATTGGTGGCTGAACATGTTGACATACTGCAGAACCCAGGGATCCTGAGTTCCGTTCCTACCACTGTCTGCCTGGCTTCGATCAAAATGGACATTTACCGCCATGCTTTTGTGTATCACCACTACATAATGCACCTTAGAGCCGCCACACTAGCAGTCATACTCCACTGGCAACAAATCTCACCTACAGCGGAGACACCAGACAACATACAAGGTGCGATCCAAAAGTTCCGGTACTAGTTTTGTAGCGTAACAATAGAAGGCACCACGGTGATACGCGCTCAACTGTCAAAACAAGGACCTTGATGCCTTGTTATGTCAAAAGGCGTCATTCTGTAAACCAGCTGTGCGCACAGAACCATGCTGCCTTCTCTTTTTATGCTGCAAAACTAGTCCTGGAATTGTATGATCATACCTCGTACACACAACACAATTTTAACCGTGGAAACAGCACAAAAACATGGATGCAGAACAGACACAGGGGACGAGAGCTGCTGTGTGTTCCTGATGCGATGTTGCACCTTCTGCAGGACTTGCCTCATACCGTGGAACTTGTCAATTATCAACATTAAAGAGTGGCTTTTCTTTTCTTGTAAGGCGCCCAGCCCGTATAAACAGCCTGCTTGGGAAGGTGGATTTCTGTTCCTCTAGATCGCTGTTTCTTGCCCCCTCAATTTGTTGCAAACTTTGTTGATACCTAAACCAGAATTATAGTTTCATGTGAAGGACTTCCGTCTTCCTCGGGACACGATTTAGCAAAAGCAGCAAATTTCTAAAAGAAGTCTAAATGAAAAACAGGTGGGCACTTGAATTAGACACAGCTCACGAGTGCATATCTGAGAGCAAGAATTGAGTATACTTTTGCCATCATCAAGCGAGCTGCTCTAATTGGGTGTGCCACAATAAAGCCCTGCAAGATCTGACCCTTCCCTTGACTTTTAGTCAGTCAGGTTTAAGTCTTAGGTGTGTGCAAAGCTTAAAATTTACCTCTTATTGGTACATCAACAGCTGGTACAATGCTGTTTGGGACCATACAAGCACTGGACAAAACAAACAGTTACTGCCGTGAAACGGAGTGAAGGCGAAGGAAGGGACCAACAACACTCCCCAAAGGCCATCACATGCGCACGCTGAACACCAGCCGGAGGGAATCCTCGTAGGAAATCTTGATCCAGCCATCTTGGTCTGTATCGTGATGGCGGAATGAAACGCAGCACTGGATGAAGTCGTCGAAATTGATGGATCCCTTGCCATCCCTATCAAACTTCACTAGCAGCATGGTCATCGTTGGCTCGCTCAGCCGGTAGCCAAACCTAGTGAGGGCCTGGCTAAGTTCTCACTTGTCAATGGCGCTCGAGCGGTCCAGATCAAAGCTCTGGAAGCAGCTCAGCCAGCTGGTGATGTTACCAATAACTGGTACAAAGCTTAAAATTCCACAAATTTGTTTAATGTAATTAGGTGTCTAATAGACCTCTCAAGCTTGAATCATATTTAAACTTGCGGAAGAAAAACGAGAAGGGACGGACAAACACAAACCATGCTGCCTTCTCTTTTTATGCTGCAAAACTAGTCCTGGAATTGTATGACCACACCTCGTACACACAACACAATTTTAACCGTGGAAACAGCACAAAAACATGAGGACGCAGAACAAACACATGGGACGAGAGCTGCTGTGTAATCCTGATGAGATGTTGCACCTTCTGCAGGACTTGCCTCATACCGTGGAACTTGTCAATTACCAACATTAAAGAGTGGCTTTTCTTTTTTTGTAAGGCGCCCAGCCCGTATGTGTTTGTGTTTTGTCCGTCCCTTCTCGTTTTTCTTCCGCAAGTTTAATTATCCCTACCAACCCGCTCGTTCTGTCCTTCCTTGGATCATGTTGCTGGAATACGCGAATATACCGATATAACGCTGGCAAGCACGATTTTAGATCACACAAAGCGTTAATAACAACGCACCCCTGCTTGCTCCACTTTATTTTTCAAGACGAGGTCTCAAAATCTTCAAGACGCCCAAAAAGTAAAAATCGTGGCTAAAAAAGAAAAAAAAAAGAAGAAACATGTTGATGCTAGTTATCTTTTTTGTACCTACCAGAGATACGGCTCTGCCTCTTACCAACGTTTAAATGCACGCATTAAGATCATTGTGGAAACAGCTGTAGCAATGGAATACACACTGCGTAAGAAGCTACGCACAAAAGAACAAAACAAAAAAAACTGCGAACAAGATCATCGTGAACCGAAACTGCGCGAAACCAAACACGCAGAAGTTCGCGCGTGCAGTCGCCGGCACGCGAAGTAAAACAGCAAAATATATCTCGTTTGCTGTTTTTCCTCGCGATGATCTGCAGAAACGAACAGAACACACAAGTGCAAACGTTCCATCATTCGACGATTGACAACCGGTGCAAAACCACCACGGCAAACATAACCGAAGTGCGAACGGCCACGAGCTCTCAGGTGTCCCGTCGCCAATGGCGCCAAAGCCGCGTGCATCGTCAGCGCTATCCACAGGTCTACGAGAATAAATGCCAGGGCAACGCCACACGAGGTTCGGTAGCCGTTTCTGATCTACTACGACCGGGGGTCATCGGCAGACGCCGACCAGACCGCCGGCATCGCCAAAACATTTGCCGGGCCGAGTTCGCGTGGTTGATTCACCGGACCGCCTGCCACGATGGCAAGCCGTTGACCAGATACGACTGCCCCGTCTTTCATCGAAGAGCCCATACGTGCGTTGAGGCCAACACGTGTGGTCCGGATATTGCTCACTAACGACGATAATAATACCAATAAAAAAAAAGGCCTATCGTATTGAGATCTTTTTCGTTTCTTTTATCTGCGAAGTAGGCTTAACCGACCTAGCTGTTTCTCGCGGAGGGCTATGAGACTTCGGTTGGCGAACGCGTTTTTGTTGATGTTGTTTTTCTAGAACCTTGGTTGGATTGCTTACCTGTCCACCTCTGGAGCCTCCCTGCGTCTGTGCGCCATCCACCTGAGACGCCTGCGTCTGTGACGGCAGCGTGAAGTCGGTGAAATCGAATTCCGAACCCTGCGTGTCGGCGCCCAGCAAGTCCGTGGCTTCCTCGGTGTCGAGGAACGTCAGGGTTTGCGAGCTCGGGCCGTACGCGTCCACACTCATGCTCATGGCTTGGAAGAGCGGTCAAATCACACAAACGACGGTCGAGGTCAGTCACAGTTCGACGCGGTAACGGGGTAGTCTTCTCAAAGCTCGAAGCAATCGAACAGCACACCACCAGCTCAAGGAGCTTTACGCCATCTTCTTTCGCGCACACACATACACACACCACACGCACACAAAATGCAAACACACATACATAAAACGCGCATGGTACCATGGTTTACAGATTGTTTTCTTCAAATCAACTAAATATATATTTATTGCACAAAATAAATGCTTATGTAACTATTTATTTCGATGGTGAAAATAGTCTTATATTCAATAGAAAATTACGTCTGTGAAATGCAATATAATGGAAGTCTTTCATCACTTTCACGAATCAACAACAGCCGAAACTAGAGCAAGCTTTAGCCATTTTAGCAGTCGGTGTCTTGTCTGGCCAACGTCAAAGGCGCTTCAGCACTTCAGCAGGTTTGAGGGGTTTGAGCGTTTGAGGCCTTCAAGCTGACGAAGTGCACGATGGCTCAAATCGACATTTTACTCGTTTACGTTGTGTAAAAGCAGACAAATCTTGAGAATATGCGCATTTTCATGAACCAGCGATTTTCGCGAGAGCGCCGTTGGCGCCGTCCGAAGAGGAGTGTTCATACTCCGTCGAGGTGGTGGGAATGTGCCACAGCGTTTGCGGTCTTCCCTTCTGAACTTCTCGCCGTTTCCATCGAGAAAAATGTGCCAAATTAGCGAATTACAGGCGGTCTTCGAGCGTTTCCAGATGATAAGCGACAGCTGTTCGTTAATGTGAGCGACGCAGCTCCCGAAATCAAGCAAAAATGGACAAGTTGACCGTGATATCCGGTACTCTGTTCTTTGCTGCTAACGTCTTTGCCATTCTGAGCCTGGTTCTTCCCGACTGGATCGTGTCCGACGTTGGAGGTGTGTACCGTGCGCGTACCGCGTCGTCTAACAACGGGTTGTGTACCGTGTGTGCAGACTCTGCCAGCGATGGCTTGTAACGCAAGTGCCGTTCCGACCCTACCGTGAGCCGCGTCGCAGGAAGCTGGGCTTCCCTTGCACTTTACGTCGCATGCTTCCATCGAATGTTCATTTAGTAGTTGATGCGAAAGTGAAAGTAAATTAAACGGGCCTAGTGCCTGTGGGCTCAAAACTACGACGATTGTTAAAGTATTACAAAACATCTTGAAGATTACTAAATCTATTGGCGTGATTAGTAGGCTGCCATGTGCACACAGAGTCGCCAAGGAAGCTACGCTAAAAGGGTAGCTACACTTCAGCCATGTTGGTGCATAGAATTCATATTGCCATTTGTCACCAGCTTTTGCAAATCTGCCTGATGGAGGATGCAAGAAGTGCTTTCTGTCATCCCACTTGCTGAACCAGTTTGCAACAGAGCAAACCAATACCACAAACACCTCCTAACACAATATGTACCAATCAAAGACGCACATATCTTTTTAGTGATTTTAGTGCACACAAAAAGTCTGATGAAATTGGCCTGTCGCAAAATACAACTTTTTGGGGGCGGGGTAACACAAGCAAGATAGGTCCTGGATGAAGGTACATAGCTTGCATGTATGTCACCAAAATTGCACCCTGGGATGGACGTCGCCGTATTGTTGTGCCAAATTGCTAATGCAGCAAAGGAGGGTCCTGCATCAAAGAGTGTCAACCGAGTGTCATTCCTCCTGGCTGAGTGAATATTTGTTTGGGCAGTTGAATGTTTGGTTGCACGTTCAAACGTAACTAAGAGCAACGACTGCACCGATCGATCAGCGCATGCTTCTTTAGGTTATCGAGAGCTGCTGCAGTCCACTTTGAATGCACGCACAAACTGTCGACAAAGCGGAGTGACTCCAGCGTGGCTGCTATGGCATTGCAGACAAGCATAAAGATCAACTGGTGCATATCTTGAAGCAAAATATATTTCTTGGGGTTTTTCTTTTTTCAGAAGCGGGGAGGATGCATGGGAAGCTGCATCAATAACCTCGTGGCCGAGTTAAGCAGCATGCATTGACCAATGCCGTTTCTTTTTTCAGGCACTTTTAAGTAATTTGATGACAGAAATTATAGTTCATGGGGCGTCTGTTTTAAAGTTTGCAAATGTGAGTGAAGGGGTTCGCTCGACTTGGTGTCGCATCTCTTGATTTGAAAAAGCACCGTCCGTGATATATGAAAAAAAGTTGGGCGTAGTAGTCGCGTGTACACTGCCGCATTGCTCGTCGGAGTCGTTGCCATGGCAGAATTCTTTCTTCCTCTCATCTGGCTTCCGTAGGACCACCAAGCTCGGCGAAATAAACGGCGCAAAGCGGCAGCGTCCGCTCTTCCAATGGCAGCATCGTTTCGTCCAAAAGTGTTCACCAGATAAATTTACGAGACTTACCTTTGATTTGCAGAAGTTTAAACGCTACATGAAGCAAAAGAAATAACAATTTAAGGATGTGCAGCTATCAAACCTTACTACAGGACTGGACGGCCAAACAAAACTGGCAGTAGAAAGCTTGGCAGGCTATCCTGTTAATACAGCAGGGGCGGATCGCCGCGGTGCGACCTCACGTGCACGCCTTGTATGCTCCACCTCTTAAGTTTAAGTGCAGCGCTATGAAATTCTCTGTTATGTGCGTGCATCTGTGCATATGGAGTATTCACAAAGAAAAAGCTGTGTGCCGGGCCTGTGTCTGTGCGCCGAGGCCTGTGCTTGTCGTAGTACTGCACAGAAATGCCAAGAAAATACAAAATTGAACGAAAAAAATTTAGGTGCAAGTGAGCTGGCGTTTGATTATATCCGTACGTAAACTGGAGACGGGTGCTGGTGCAGGACATGAAGAGAACAAGGACCAGGTTCTGGTCCCCCTCCCCTCTCTGTTTTCGTCTGGGTGACCATTGTGCTGGCACGCAGCCATGTAATTACCACTGCACAACACACACTAAAGACCCAAATTAGCAGTTATACTGCACTGGCAAAATGTTTTTTCTTTCCAGCAGAGATGCTAGATGCTCATTGGGTCCGACTAACTTCCGGTTGTCTAAACAAATTCACAACACAATCATCATATTTTCCAGTGTAAAAGTTGTGGTTTTTTAATAGGTTTACGTCGGTGTTCTCGTATATTTGTGCAACTTATAAATTTTTTTGTTCGAGTATGAACCTTAATTGTGCAAATCTGCAGCAGGGGCTATATTTCCTGTTTGATTCGTCGGCGAGAACGTTGAAAGTGGCTCCTGCTTGCGCATATATCGCGATTTAAATACAGGTATGCAGGCTTATCAATGCAGTTTCGCCGTGCTGACCATACAAATATAAGTGCAACTCGTAAACAAATTTGTTTTGTGAAAACTCCCATTTGTAAGAGGTACAACATATAGACTGGAAAGTATGGTACTATTAGACTAACGCGCTCCCCTGTACTGTTCCTTAGTGTGATGATGATGCTCCAGTTCATAGGATTGCTGGTACCTCACTATGTCTCCTGGAACCCCCGTCGCAGGCGACACACGGCTCGGCCTGCTGCAGACGTGCACGACCCTGCAGGGGCGGCCCCAGACCTGCTTCCCGCCCACCCTTCAGCCCGAGTGGATGCTGGCCCTGGTGTGCATCGTGCTTGGCTGCGTCTGCATCACAGCCACCACCGTACTGCTGGCCTTGTCACGCTGGAACGTCCGCGTCGTGCCGTACGCCCGCTGGATGGGGTTCTCGGCCAGTGAGTGGACACCGCTTCGTGACGTTTATGCGAAGCGCAAGTTTGTCTACTTCTTTCACAGGGCTTGCGAGGATGTCAGAATGCCGAACTCTTATTGGCCGATTGAAAAGAAAGTAGTGGGTAGACCTCAAGGCATCTAGCATTGAGGTCTACCCACTATCCTCTCAATCAAAGCCAATCAGAGCTTGGCGTCGTTTTCGCATCACCGCAACCCAGTGGCATAGCCAGGATTTTATTTCGGGAGGGGTTCAACGGCATCCCCCCCCCCCCCCCCAAATGACAGAAGGGTGAGCTCGCCGACACGAACGCTCAGGCAAAGATTAGGGAGGCGCTGTTAAGACAAAACGGGTAACGCTGCATTGTCATTTTTCAAAACGGAGCAGGTTTCATTTACAGGAATACGGGCGGGGTGGCTCACTGTTTTACTGTCGTCGTAATGGCGGCCCACCAACTTTAAAAGCTTCCTCACAACACACAACTCCCTCTGCTTTTCGAAGTAGCACTGCAATACCAACGCGTGAAGGCCAGACAAAACACAAGAATAGCTATACTTTCACAAAAAAAAAAAAAAAAATCTTGACCCTGAAAAATTGGAGCAACCAACCACGCACAAATAACAAGGGCCCATATTTAGGGCAAAGGTAATTCTGAACAATCACAAAACCAAAATCTATTATCTATTAAAGGTTTAACAAATTCGTGCTACAGAACCAGATGCCGAAGGAAAGAGAGTGTTATCTTTGCTAGGCTGTTTTATCTTGCAGCGTGGTCTAAAGGCATCAGCAGCATATCCTCGGGGTAAGGAGAAGTGATCAGTCCGAACTCGTCGGTCCGTCACTCGGAGAAATGACATGACGCACCACAAAAAAACTACTCGCCGAACGTGGAAAGGAACTTGACTAGCCTTGTGCCTATGCGTAGTGAGAATATGAAGGCTTGTCTCTTCGGAGTTTCTGATGTTCTGTGCAATGAAGAGATTAAGCTAATAGTAATAAGGAATTGCATTGGATGCCACCTTGACATACAAAGAATAAAGCAAGACGGACTTCATCGCATCGGTGAGCGACGATTGTCGCTACGTGAGGGGAAACTTCGCCAAAAATAGGAAACTTTTAGGCGTCCAATGCAAGAAGGAGAAACGTGAAGTGCCCGTCACGTCTGCGGTATATAGGTGGTCGTCCTCTGTCCGGAGGTTCTATTTCAGAACGTCCATCATCTCCTCAAGATCCTAGTGGCGCTGCCCTTAACAACGGCGGAAGCTGAGCGCTCGTTCTTATTACTATGACGGTTAAAAACATACCTGAGAGCGTCCACTTCGAGTGAGCGACTGCTCGGTCTATACTTTGTTTCAGCTTAATTCCAGATGCAGCCGATGCTACAAACGCAATCATGTGGCCCTGAAGAGTGCTTGCACTGCACGAGCGCGCATGCTTGGCAGGGACGCTGAAAGCCCGGAGCTCGCGCTTGTAGCATCTGCTACGTCTGGACCTAAGCTGAAACAAAGTATAGCGTTTTTGAATGTTCACTGCGACATTAAAGTTCAAGCGGAGAACGTCCGGGATATCTTTTTCCGTGAACGCAGGCGGCTTAATTTTAATGTGTAGGCGCTTGGCATAAATGAGATGATAAAGAGAACCTGTAAATTGCATTCTAATATAACTAGTCACAGTTACCTTTTTATTCGCGGCAATTTCTAGTCGAAAGCACGTAATTCTGATCACAAAAGGTGTGCGTGAGCGCAGCGCCACCCGTTGCTTACAGTGCAATTGTTTTTTTACAATTCATTTATTATTCCTTACATCACTGACATTGTTTTATATTATCACCGTGTGTTCGTTTTATTATGTTCACTTTGGTTTGATTGAACTGTGTATTTCAGTGAGGATAGTTTGTTATACTTTGCCTTGAAATTGCCATCCTTCACCCCACAAATGTTTCGAAATATCCGTTCTCTATATATCTGAGATCAAGTTCCGCATCCCATCGAATAAACATGAATTAAGCAATATTGCATATTTTATTAATTTGAGCATTTTCTACCCCACAAACAATTTTCCCGAAAGCATATAAGTTGGAGATAATCCGTGCTCCCCCGTTGCTCCGTGCCTCGTGCAAAACCGACTGCGTGAGCAGGGGAGCGAGCGGGCCCCGTTGGGGGGGGGGGGGTAGCTTTGGCATTTCGGGAGGGGGTTTCGACCCCCAAACCCCCCCTCTGCCTACGCCACTGCCGCAGCCCCTGCGCAAGAAGCAGAGGACTTACTCTCTGCATAGTCACCGAAAAGGTGAAAAAGGCAGAGAGGAGCTTCAGTTGTCCCAATTTGAGCGCGAGCTCGCGTCTTCGACAGTGCTTCGCTGTCTCGTGTACCTCGAGCGCACGCATGCAGCTGCAGCACGGTGGAAGACACGAAGCGCGTGCTGGAGGTGTGGCATTCAAAAGACACGCCTGCCATTCTCTTGCTGTCGGTGACTTTAGACGTTTGCAAGCACAGCCTCTGGGCACCACCATCTTGCTGCTGGTGACAATAGATCGTCTGAAGGTAGATCGTGTGATAGCGAAGGAGGCCGTACTTGCAAACGTCTATAGTTATACTCTTTTCACCTTTCCACAAACTGCAGAGGGGCTACGAGCCATCAAAGCCATTCCAGTGCCGCACTAGTGTCACATGATCTTCGAGACGGGCGCAGCGACGTGCAAGGCGCGTAGTCACATGATACGTTCACGGCGCTGGATTGGCTGGCACGACTTGTAGCATCTGCTGCGGTCTATCATAAGGTAAAATGGAGTACTCGGGCAGTTTTGGGAAGGGCGGGGAATAATAATAGGTACTAACAGGTGGAGGCAGTGAGAGCAAGTGAAGAGCCATGGTTGTTCGGAGCTGGGAGTAAAATAAGGCCATTTTTTTGTACTTGGGGTGTCATTGAACGTAAGATGTTTTGAAATGGCTGGAATGAGCTACAGGCGTCGTGGGCCAAGTGTCCTTGAAACCGTTTAGGTCCGACTTTCTCTCGCGCTGCGTGTTACGAGGGCCACTAAAAGAAATCCCGAGACACTTGTCACTCATCGAAGATAGTTTTCCTCCAACTATTATATCTTTTCATCTTCTTGACATTGCACAGAATGACCCATCCTTCTCAACCAATTCCGAAAGCACAAGTGCATATCATGCACTGTATTCAAGTGCTCTTGGTAAGTCGTGGTAGCACCCTCAGGAGTTGGAAATTGCTGTCCTATGCAGTTTTGCCCTTCACCAAACAGAACAGGAAGAAGTCGCATAATGCGAGGTCTCGATGGTACAGCGGACGGGCGATCAATTCCATTGAAGTGCCTTCGAGGAAGTTGAATGTCATGTTGGCAGCGTGGGCTGAACTTTGAGGAAGTTGAATGTCGTGTTGGCAGAATGGGCAGCTACACTGCATTGTTGTGGTGTAGCTGGATTTCCCACAAGTGAGATCTCTGTTGCCTCTCCTTATTTTCTCCAGGACTGCTTGCAGGCAGACCGTGGCGTACTGTTGTGCAGTAACTGTGCTTGGATTTTTGAGAGAAACCCTAGCATTTCAGTTGAGGTGCTATTCAGAGGAGACCAATTTGGAGTGCTTAGCTGATGCGGTAGAGGGTAGTTTCACTTGCCGTCTCTGTGAGGATCTTGAGGTCAATTTTACGAGCTTAGAAGGAGAGTGGGTGGCTAAGTTTGAGGAGCTTAAGTCAGAATTCAATGTAGGAGAGGGAGAAGCAGGCTGTGCTTGAGATGCAGGTCAAGGAGCTGAACAATGAGCTCAGGCAGGAATGAAAGAAGCAGGCCAAACTCGAAAATCTTGGGATAGGTTTTGAGAGGATAGAAGGAGACTGGGTGGTTAAGCTAGAGGAATTAAAGGATATGCGTACAAAATTGAATGAAGAGAAAAAGAAGCAAGAGGTGCTAGAGGAGGCCTGGCAAGGTCAGCTGGAGGAGGTGAATGCGACGCAAAGGTCTAGCAAAGATAAACATGAAGCAATGGAATGGCAACTGGAGGTGAGGTTAACGAAGGAGAAGGAAGGGCGAGAAGCAGTGGAAAAGGAGCTAAAAGGGAAAAGGAGCTGCAGAAGATGAAGAGACAGGAGACGGAGAAAGGAGTAGGTTGACGCTGTGGCGGTTGTAGAGAGCGAGAGTGCAGAGGGCATAGACGCTAGTGGGCGTCAAAGGCAGCGAGGCTGCTGTACAGTATGGTGGTGCACAGGCAGCCCCCTACTCCGACAGCAACCAAACCTGCAATGCAGGAAAAAAATTGACCGCATCTCCACGTGGTGAATGATGTTGATTGGGGCGAAGCTCTGGTGGTGCTTGTCTGCGTAGACGCTGAGCCGCAGCATGCCGAGCCTTTCGTTCGGTTTCATCCATGTCAGAAAGAGAATGTGTGGTATGGAACGTGGTTATATACGCATTTGAGCATTTGATTGCAGCGCCCTCTCGTCTATAAACGTTGAGCCAATGCATGCAAAGTTTAACGCGATTATATACGCATTTGACCGCACTGTCCTCTCCTGTATAGACGTTGAGCGGCTACATGCAACGTTTCATCTATGACATCCCCAGCTCTTGAGTTACTACCACATCTCAGAGCCCCCTACTCGTCCCGATTAGAATCCATTGGGGTCTCCCGCACAGGTTCGAATCCTGTCGACTGCGCAAACAGATTTTTCATAATTTTTCTCATACTTTTTTATCTTTTTTTTTTTCTATATTTTTTGCCTTACACAAGCACGTGAGCTCACGTGCTCGTAATTTTTTTCATCATTTTTTTCACTTTTTTAATCTTTTTTTTTTTTTTTTTACAGGAGCACGTGAGCATGTGCTCACGTGCTCGTGAGCTCACGAGCAGGAGCACGAGCACCTACGCCGGACGGACCTATGGACATGGCTAGCCCCTAAGGAGCTTCGCTTCTAAAACAAAAAGGAAGTGGGCAGAGTGTTGATAGTAGGGAGCTCTAATGTGTCTAGGTGCACAGCAGAGATCGCAAGCAGAGTTGGGGAGATGGGAAAGTAAAGGTTGCAGCCCTCCCAGGCAGGGGGATGAAGGAGGTGATGGACACGGCAGTATAAATGTTGACTGTGAACAAGGGGGAGGAAACCCTTGTGGTGGTACACGCGGGATTGAATGACGTCCTAGGAAGAAGGGGAACGAACCTGACTACACATATCGAGGAGGGTATGAAGCAGTTGAGGGTCATAACCTCTGGCATGATGCACATTGTAATGTTCACCGTCCCGGAGGTAACGGGCTGAGGAGTAGGTACAGAGGAGGCAGTCCAGGAGGCTAACTGGACCATTAAGAGACTACTGAGTTCTAAGAACGGATATGAGGTCATAAATGTGAACAGTGAGGTATACCAGGAGAGTCCGACACCCCCCGTTCAGCCGAGACAGCATCCACTATGGGGAACAGACGGGGATGCCGGTGGGGCAAAAGATGGGCGGTACAGCAAAGGCTTTTTTAGGAGCCTGCAGAGCCCTCCAGTATCTGGCTCAAATGCATATAAGAGGGTTGGGGGAAACCTCACAGAACAAGGAAAAGAAGCACCTCAATATAGGATTTATAAACATGTGGGGGGGGGGGGCAGAAATAGAATGAAGTGGGAAGAGATTGTGGAACAATTAAATGATGAAGTGGTCCCACTCCAAGTGGTCCCACTCCAAATAATCCCACTAGGCTTTTATTTGCCGAGTGGTCCCTGTTCGATGAGCCACTTCAAGTGGTTCGACTTAAAAACTTTCACCTAGGTCGTCTTCCTCTTTGTCAGAGTCTAGCAGCACATCTCCCCCTTAAAAACTGAACTCTGTTTACAGGTCTAACAAGTGTTTTCATTGCGTGCCACGTATGCAATCACCCCAATGTTGAACTCTGAACTTTCTTAGCCGATTTCAGTCTTAGGCATCAGTGTGACATGTAATCCTTTCCGGCTCATATGCATATCCAGGGACTTTCTTTCTCTCCAGACAGACATCCTCTTTACCCTGCTGCATTGGCTTGAAACTCTACGGCATACGCATCAACTTGTCTGCCAACTTCTCATCCGGCTCGATCTAGTGAAGACCCTTTGTATACATTGCAAATTGGCAGTCAATGTCGAATTTTCCTCCTCAAGCACTTCACAGTGATTCTTGTGCTGCACAACTCCATTCGATTTTTTTTAAATTTTGGATTGGAATTGTTTTTAGCTAAAGCAGTGTCACTGAATTACAAGGTATAATTTTTTTTTTTCAGATATTGTATGTAGTTTTATAAACGTTACGGCTCAAGTTTGATTTCAGGCATCTACGGCAAAACTGAAACTATCTGCTAGAGGGATGGCAACACCAATCATCAGCTGTACTGTCGCGACATTACATCACCGTGGTGCTGCGGTATGCGGTACAACCATTCAACCGCAGCTCCACTGCGACGTGACGTCACTAGGATGCTGCGCCAGTGTCCCTAAAAGCCAACCCGCTTGCCATTCGTTAAAGGGATACTGAACCAAAAATTGAAATTTTCAAATTTCGTTCGGAAATGGGTCAAGCATGACGTATAATAACCGTAATTCATAATCGCACGTTTGTATTTTGAACGATTGGCTATATTTTTCGTTCCAAACGGTGCACTCGAGCGAGCGCTCGAAGAGAAGCGAACGGAGGGCGCGATGCGTCATGGGATATCCGGCGCAAACAAAAACAGAAAGAAAAGTTTCCCAGCATTCGTGACGTAGCAAGGCTGGCGGGACTATGAGCTTTGCCCTTGGTGGCGTTGTCAGCGTTGTGGTGGTGTCAATAGCGTCAGCGCGTTACAACCGAGCCGTTCGAAGTGCCCGTGGGGTGACGAGCGTGTGGCTGGCCCAAGAAGCACGTAGCTTCCACAGCACTGTCAGCTTAGGGCTGAACGGGGTGGGGAAAGCAACTTTTGTCCGAGTTTTGAGCGACTGGCTAATCTTCTAGGGGGAGAATGGCTGCATCCGGCTGCACAAACGAGGGTCAGAGAAAGAGGAGAGTCCACCCTTTCCGTCTTCTTGGACTGTTTGGTTCAATTCGCGATTTGTGAGTTGAGGAGGAAAGCTAAGAAGGAAAATGTTGAAATGCCGAAGAGCGGCGCTGCGCCAGAGGAATCTGCTACGTCACGACTACGTAGCAGATTCCACAACGTTGCTAGACTACCTCCCAAATAGGCTCCGCATGCATCCACCAGGTGCACATTGGAAGATCGTTTATTTAGCTTTAAAATTAGTTTTCTTGTGCCTTTCAACGGAAGACTGGTGTTTTGGAGGTTAGGGTGCAACATGCAACACATTCAAGCTAGAAAATGAGCGCTGAAATTTGGTTTCCCTACCCCTTTAAAGGGACACTGACACCCCCCAAAATTTTTTTTTCATTTTTTGCCAGGCGCTTCATTATGGTGTCGGAGGACTACCCAATTAATATTTTGCAACAGAGTAGCGTATTTTTTTAATAAAGCCAAAAAACGCAACTGCGCGAAACCGAAACCGAAACGGAGAAGTGGAGAGGATAGCGGGAGTGGCGGAAGTCACGTGGCTACACCCGACCGTGCGCTTTTTTTCTCTCTCTTTTTTTTTCCCTCGGCGTAGCAGACGACATGCGGCTTTAGCGGGCACTGTTTGCGATTCTTTTGCAGTTATAATAATAATAATATAATAATAATATGTTTTATTTTCCGTCAAAGGTGTATGACGGAGGGAGACCGAGGAAAAAAGCTGCATGAGGCAGCTTGACAAGTCCTCGGCCCCCCATCCTTACATTTGGCAGCAGTAGCTCAGAAAACAAAACAAAAAGACAAAAATTCGTGTAAAAAATATTCACAGAAAAAGAATACATACACGCAAAGCACAGTTCAATACAGAAAAAGATGGCAATGCATTTATGGTAGTATTGTCTAAAAGGTAAATATCATACATTTGTTACACAGTCATGTTAGAGGAAAAGAATGCTCGAAGGTCTTTAAATGACATGGTAAGAAGTTGGATGTTTTTGGTGTGAAGTAAGTTTAGTAGCCTAGGTAGTGTATTTGATGTCATTTGCTCGCCATATGTTGTTTTGTTATTTTGTAGCATCCAGTACTCCGTGTTACGGGTAGGATATGCGGTTACTCTTGGTGTTAAAGATGCGAGTTCCAGAAATTTACGAGCATTCTTTTCTACATGCGATTTATAGGTTATACACAGTCGATATTGATAGAGACACATCACAGGCATTAGACTCAGGCTCTTAAAAGAGGCGCGCTGGGATGGTCATAAGGAACATTACAAATGTTTCTTAAAAACTTTTTTGAAAAGTTTTTAAGAAACATTTGTAATGTTTGTTCCGCTCGCTGTTCTGTGTTTTTAAGAAACATTTGTTATGTTTGTTCCGCTCGCTGTTCTGTACTCCAAGATGAGTTGTTTTGTACATTGAGGAGTTGGAGATGAGTAGCGAGTGCCCGTGGTTAATTTTCATGATGGGCTCCGAAAAGAATACACCCAAGATGTTGCGTGAAGAGCTGGCTCACACGTCCTGCGTCCGAAAAAAAGTGGCATTGTGCGACAGAGTTTCCGAAATATCAACGGGATCGGGACCAATGGCTGGCTGCAATTCCTGTAGAACATTTACGAGCACCTCGGAAAGCGGACGCTACCTGATTTATATGCTCTTTGCAGTTTGTGGAAAGTGATTACATTGAGTTCGCAGGTGTCAAAAAAGGAAATCCCATCCCCATTTAATTCAGCGACGTTTCGTCCACAACATTTGTTTGTTAATTTTTGTTTGTTTCTTCAGTGATAATTGTAAAAAGAAAGAAAGGTAAACATCGAAAAATGTTTGAAAAAGAAAAAAAAGTGCCATCATCGGGGATCGAACCCGGTCCTGCCGCGTGTGAAGCGGACGTCGTACCCACTGAGCTACGGGGGGATCACGTGACAGGGGGATCTCTTTCCTTAGTAATACTTCAGCCGGTAAATTGTAAGTTGGAAAGTTTGCTGCCGATTTTCCTCCAGCAAAAGCACTCCCGGGTCGAAGTCGGGAAGCACCACGTATTGGCGACATTCGCACCTAGTAAAGAAATCGTACGCGTGCATATTCAACTCGAAGTAGACGCGTCGTGCTTGAAGTTTGCGCGAGCGATGTCTTCAGCCACGAGAAGGAGCGACGGCTCGGCGACGTCTTCGTGCAAATCGGCTTGGTGGTCGGGCGTGTCGTACGGGATGAATACCAATTCTTTTGATCAGTCCCAAATTTCTCTTTTAAAGGCAGACAGAATTCGCCGGTACCGCGAACGACAGTTCTGAAGTAGAGGTCCCGCGCCCGTCGTCCGCTGCCATCGCCGTCCCCGCGAGTCCCACGATACGCGAAACGACGCACGCACAGAATGCTTCCGGTTCTCTGTGGAACTTTTTTTTTTCAATCAACGTATTTGCAGCTTTTTAGAAGCCACAAAAAATGGGTTTCATATTTTTTTCTATTTTTAATATTGAGTGTGTGCCTTCAGTGACCAACGACTTTCATTAAATTTGGTAGTCGCATCGATAACTTCGAAAACGGCCCGTGACCACGGAAAAGAGAGTGAGCGAGACTCGAACCGGCCAGTTCTTGATCGGCGGTTTTCGGGCGGAAAGAAACCGAATTTCGAGTCGCAAATTGTGTTTTGGGTAGTTGGGCTCTCATATGTCATGTACAACTAAAAACCTCGGCGAGCATAAACACCCTGTCAGTGTCCCTTTAAAGAGCAGCTGGTCGCATCTTTAAAATTGGTTTGTGGAGTGTACGTCTTCACGTGGACGTGATATTGCCACGCGCGTCGCCGAGCGAGTGCCGGCATGGCCGAATGGTTACCGTGCTTGGCTTTTGCTCGGAGGCGCCAGGTTCGATTCCTCAAAGTGGAAGCTTCTTTTATTTATTCTTTCAACTTAGCGTTCTTAGTAAGTTTAAGAACCTTGTTGTCTGATCGAGGTTCGAGCATTCTATGCCGAATGTTCAAAAAACCTATGCGGCTACAAAGGTGCTCCGCGTCGCGGTCCGGAGTCAGTTTCGCTCTTGTGCTCGATCGTGCTACTCCGCCGACCTTTGACGCCTGCGACGCTACCTGTGACAGCTGCTTCTCTTCCTCGATGCTTTGCTGCAACTTGGAATCTACCAACTCCATCCTCTCTGCTGACCTTCGATAGATATCCAAATATGAGCATGTTTACTTCAGTGGCACTAACATTCAAGTTAGCAACTTATGCAGGGCAGTTTGAACCCAGCACCTCTTCTCTTGATGTCCGGCGTCTCCTGTCAGAATTCAGACTTCTCTTAAGGAGTTTGTTTCTTTACAAGTCTTTGAGCTACCTCTCGATGAACTTATTGTCCTAAACAGCCATTGATGTCCCATGTATGAGAATCTGGCTGTGCAGCCTAAGCTCATCCTCCTGGTTTTTAAGTTTTTGCCGGAGAGCCTCACTGTCACCTTCTTGGCCTTCTTACTTTAACTCAGGGTCACATCTATTTGAGTGAGCTGCTTCTTGTGCTCATTCAGTCTATGTCTTAGTGATAGCACTTCTTCTCTTCATTGTTTCTCCAAGGTGTGCAATGTAATGCCTCCAGAAGAGGAGTCAGGGGCGGATTTAGAGGGGGTCCGGGTGTCCTGACCCCCGTCTTGATATCTGCACGTGTAAAAATATAGGGCGTGGAAATGGGAGAGGGGGATGGGGGGTTCCTAAACATGTACCGCTAACCCCCCCCCTCCCCTCCCCTCTGGAAATCCCTGCATCTGCCCCCTGAGAGCAGTGTCTGTATTCACTTCCCTCGGTAGGAACTTCTGCAAACCCGTAGATAGTGTCCAATTTCTCTGCATTTGTTGCATTGTGTTTCCTGTGCGGGGCTCTTGTCTTCCTGATATAGCCCATATTCACTGTTCGAGCAGATGTTCTTAGGAGCAGGTAGACGAAAATCAGACAGCGTCATGTTTCTTTTTTTCTCTGGTTTTTGCTTCGACCTAATTTTTTTAAGGGACATCGCCATCTGTTGACGTTTCCTTCTGGCAACGTGCTTGCTGTTTGTTGACAGCTTCTAACCGGTGAGTCAGATTTATAGCCTTCTTGAGCATCTATCTTAAACCAAGCTGCATCTTCAACAGCTGGTGGGGGCAAACTTTGATAATGATGCTGCCTCGAGTCATCTCTTCACTTAGAACTCCGAAGTTGCAGGTCTTGGCAAGGCTATAAAGTTTTTTGATAAATTCGTCTTGCTGGCTCTTCTTACGGGACTTGGCTCCTTTGCAGATGTACTATGGGCTGCTCAGTACTGTTTGAATGTTGAAATTACCTCTTTCAACATCGCTATCTTGGTTGAATAGACCTCCTACAAAGTGCAGTGCCATTCGTGGCACTGCAACAAATGCTGAAGACTGGCGAATACGAACGTTGGTGCAGCGCTCGTGTCCTCACTTACTTGATATGGGTCCCAGCCTAACACTATTGTAAAACTGGTACTATTCTATTTGTGACCTGCGCTGGCCTTCATGATGCACCCTGCACCAAATCCAGCACTACGCTTCATGATGCACCTGCACAAAATCCAGCACTGTTTGTCTACGTACATTGGCTGTTTGAGCATGGAAATATCCGTCGAACCGGATATTATTTTAAACCAGAAGGAAGCGAATCCCGCTTCGAATGTCGGTTATTCAGATTTTCGTATTGGAATAACCTGAGTGGCAAACCGGTTTTTTTGTATATTTGGTGTTATCTGATGTATAACAATAATAAGGCTTTTATTTTATTTCATAGCCCTATAGCCACAAAGAATGCATTATGTTCCTCTGGTAATAAGAAAGTCGTAAATTTACCAAGTTCTCTACATATGGCAAGGAGAGCAAACTGAGGGGCTTTGTCCAACTTGGTTTTCTACAGGGCTCTTTGTTTACCCAACATAATGTCTCTAGACTACAATAGTTCGGTCGTCTGCGTCGATCGATCCCGGGGCATAGATTTGACACGTGTTGTGCACCAGTGCTCTGCTGGGACTCATGTACAATTGGGGCTTCGCTGATTGAACTCCAGCCCCAGCCGAACGCTGGCATGGAGTTTGGCTACGTTAGACGAGCTCTGCTCAAACTAATAATTTATGTTGTTGTCCACATGGGTGTAGTTCTGAACTCAGCCGCCAGGTGTGCGATGGTTGGGTGGATAATGACCTGTAAAGTTCCCTCTTAATTTCTTTTCTTTATTTGTTTTGCGGGTTTACCGCTTAAGGGCCCGGGGCAGAGATAAAGGCGTGGTGCCTGAAAAAGCCTCTGCCCCATAAAGTTCAGCAGTTCGAAATAGTCACATAATAACAGATTCCACAAAACATTATACAATTGAAATAAAACAAGAAAAACATGTCAAAGAAACAAGGGAAAATAAACACTGCATTTATTTGGTAAAAAAATAGAAACAAAACACTATAAACGTAAGTTTTGGTCGTGAAAAGCGGACAGAAACAACAAACAAAAAACTAGAATGCAATCTTATATACCTCCGACATGTCAGCATCAACACCATGTTCAGATGAAGGTATTGAATAAAAACATATATCTTTGAAATTAGCTATACCTATACTTCGTTTCAGCTTCCGTCCGAGCGCAGCCAAAGCTACGTGTGGCCGGAGCCAATCACACGCCGGCAACAGGTCACGCGATCTCACCTGCACTTTTGTATCCCTCCGCTTCGCCGCTGGTCGTCAGCGCCGCCCGCGCTCGCCGAGTATTTCGTCTGCTACGTGTGTACCAACGGTACCGTCTGCTACAGGTTTAAAATGTGCCCTTCCACGTTCTGAAATTTAGTCAGGAGATGTCAGTACGTAGGCTGGCCGCTGGCGTCTGTCCGAGCTTTCGATCCTGTTCGGCATAGTTTCGAGATGTAAGTACACATTGCAAGGTGCCCGATGACCCGACCGTTGATGTTTCCTTGTATTGTTTGGATATACTGGGGCTCGAGGCGCAGGCCTTTCCACCAGCTTCTCGGCGTTCAACGTGATCGACAGGTAAAGGGGTGCCCTGATTCCGCCGCGTATCAGTGAATTGTAGTGGCCCGGACGCTTTTCTTGTTTACAACGCATTCGCGGTACGACGCGGCCGGAGTCTCCTGCCGAATTTGAAAGTAGACATTCATCACGACCTTTCGCGCCTGACGCCCAAACGTGCCTTTGCGAAAGGACGTTTTGAAACGACTCGGTGAGGAAAGCAGCGAAGCACATGATTCGGCCATTACGGGAATAAAATCACACGGAAAAACCGAAAAACCGAGCGAGCACTGCAGCAGTGTTGCCAGCGGATGTACGTGTTTTCACCAAACCACATGCATTGACATATATTAATAAAAACATAAACTTCCGATAATTCATTCCTTTAGTTGCAAATCATTCTCAGCTGTACACATCTGGAATATTGTGCAACGTTTACGCACAAAACAGCTATTTAAAAAAAATATATATATATATATACTTTTGCGGACTACTTTGTGGTGCGTAGGAATGCTCTTCTCGAAGTTGCGAACCGTCCCCCAGCCTTTGGCTGCGCTCGGACGGAAGCTGAAACGAAGTATAGTCATTGTGTTCTTTGGTGCAATACACTATCCAAATGAGATTGCGATTTCACTGACAACCAAGAAACGTCTGCACCGCTTTTCTGCATGGTACGGAGGCTACGATTACGAGTTTGTTGTAGCCAAATTCGATCACGCGGAGCCTCCGTCAATCGTCCCGTGGAAACGGCACGGGACGATTTTATCAATGCTATCGCGGAAAGAAATCTTACCCACTGATGTCCAGTGCATAGCGATAACTTTGGCGATTTCTTGAAGAGTCGTTCGTCGGCGATGAACTGCGCGAAGAGGCTTAGCGTTGAACAGTTCGCAGCATTCACGCACATTGCGAGCGGTGAACCTTTTCACTATGCACTCCTTCGGCTGCACAGCGATCTGATTCGACCACGGTAGGTCCTGGAACGGATTGCCGAGCTGAACACCATGCAATTTCACGTAACACTGAACTGAACGAACACCACGTCGCCCTTGCTGCGCCAGTCGAGGAAACCGCCATCTGGAAACTGGTGCTCTCTCTGGGCCCGAGATATCACGGGAGCTTCCCGCAAACCCGCTAGCCCGCTACGCCAAACCCCCAGCGTTGCGTGCGTACGCGATACGCTAGCCCTTCTATTCCGTTCTGCGCGTGCGCACTCCCGACCCGCAATAGGGAGTTTTAGTAGACCGTGCTTCCCCTCCGCTAAGCTCCTCTGCTACCCGGAGCTCTACAGTTAGGCCATCGGCACGCAGGCGCAGTGGCGGTTTCTTCGTTGGGGAGAGTTAGCGGAGGGGAAACACGGTCTACAAAAGCTCCCTATTGTCTTTACGTACGCAAAGCTTTAGCGTACGTAAAGCTGTAGTGTGCAGTCCACTAAAATTGGGGAGTTTTCGTAGACCGCATTTTCTCCTCCGCTAAGCCCTCCGCAACGAAGAATCGGCTACTGCGCCTGCGCTCCGATGGCTTTGGCTGTAGAGTTCCGGGTACCGTAGCGGCTTGCGGAGGGCGTTGCGGGACGGCGAAAACGATCTACGAAAACGATCTACGAAAACTCCCTGCTGTCAGCGCTCCGCTGCACAAAACCGGCTTTTTTTTTTTTTTTGCTTACACGTTTGGTTTAGCTTGAGTCAGCGCTGACTTTTGCACTGCTCTGCATATGTGAACCGGCCTGAACTCTGATGTCTGTGCTTCTTGAGTGTGCGAGCGGCGCTTTACTGTGGTCCCAGTGCTCCTGTTCTGCCTGGCGGCAGTCATCTTCCCGGTGGGCTTCACCATGGACGAAATTGGCGGCGAGCCATACCAGCTGCCCAGCAGCCACCAGGTGGGGCTGTCCTACATCTTCTTCGTGCTCGCCCTCTGGATCACAGTCATCTCGGAGCTGTTCGCCGGCAAGGTCTGCATGCCGCACTTCTGAGGACGTTGCCCCTTACTGCGTGGTTCGCCGTGCAGTGGCGACAGACCCTCCAGAGGCATTTCTGACATTTCTAATAAAGAATTCAAGAAAAAGCAACTTCCACCTCTCCCTTCGATACCCCCAATCTCTGAATCTCTCAAGTGCACTTCCGACACCACTGGAGCCACATTTCCAGAAAGTCCCTGGTCTGTCGGTGGTCCACCATCGAAGTCTGCAATAAAGCCCTTTTCAGTTTAATACCTTAAACCAATGTTACGGATAAAAAAAAAGGAAAACTCGGGATGGTAAAAAAAAAAAAAAACCGCTTTACGTTTAAGGCTCGTCAAATTATGAGGCGCTGGAGAAAACCAGCCCTCTGCGTTAAGTCCTTATTTCGAGCTCTTTTTGTTCATGTTCCTCCCATTGAACAGCATGCGGGAAGTGGCTCGGCAGGCACCTCGTATTGCTGTGCCGCATTGTTCTTCCGCAGCAAAAAGGCAGTGCCCCTGACAGGGATGCGCGAAGCCCAACCTTGTTCAAATATCTGAGCTGGTGGGCTAGCGCACACCAGCTCGGAGCGCGTGAAGCAAAAGCTCGCGCTGCAGAACCCAGGGATTTTTGGTTCAATCCCCACCGCTGCCTGTTTCGATCTGAATGGGCATCGTACCGGCGTGCGGTAGTGTATCACTACTGCGTGGCGCACATTAAAGACTTCAGGTTAGCGGTTGTACCGCACTGGCTTAATTACTCATGTATAGCTGCCCTATTGAAAATCTTATATGTAAGAAATTTCTCGTGTCCAATAAACACATGAATCATACAAGATATATAAGATCATATAGGAATTATATAAGAACCATATAATAACTATATAAGAACTATATAAGATATATAAGACCACACAAGCACCATATAAGAAACGTCTGAGAAGTTTCTTATAACCTTCTTATATGGTTCTTACATATCTTATATGGTTCTCATATAGTTCTTATGTAGTTCTCATATGTTCTTATATATCTTGTATGATTCAAATGTGTTTATTGGACACGAGAAATTTCTTATACAAAAATGACTTTTTTCACTAGGTGAGAGCCAGACGCCCACTGAGCCTGACTAACTTCCGGCTGTATAAACGTGCACGCAACATTATTATTATTATTCCACCATGCCAACGTGGTCTGCACTGAAAATAGTACACCTGCTATTCTCTTCGCTAGAGAGGGCCGTTTCACCCGGTGCAATTGAAACTGCCAAAAAATAAACAAATAAACCAGCAGAATTGCGGATGCTTTGGTGCATTGTGGCAGTTGAACTCCCGCCTACGCGGCGGCCCATGATAGCACGTTTGTACCATGCTACGATTTACTACAGAGGCGCATGTCCGTGGTCCATTTATCATTTGAATGGATGAGAATATATGAGCTCACTCGAGTCAAAATAAATAAGTGAGAAAAACTGTTGGACAGAAAAGAACTTGTATTTTCTCGCATTTTATCCCCTTGATTTTGCCAAAATAGACTCAACGCTGATCTATCGCGTCATTGGATGGTTTCACAAATCAGCAAAACTTAGCCAATACAAAAAAAAATATTTAAGTTTTAACTTGTGTGTACTGTCATACTAGGGCTGTTTTTTTTTTAACTTCCGGTGAACTGCGCCTATCTCAAACACTCTACTCAAGATCTGTATTTCAAATACTTCTGGTAGCTATTTGATATGTTGCAAGTACGTTTGATCGAAAGTATTTGCAACTCTATCTTAATTACATTGTTCAGTATCTCGTACTCATTATCTAAAATACATATTTAAATGTTTTAAATAAATTGTCGCCACCCCAGCGCTTGCAGACTTGATGCGGAAGCGACCGAACAGCTCACAAGAAACAAGCCAGGGCCAAAGATGCAGGCTCAAAACGCTAACAAAACAAAAATATAAGTAGAAGGCATCAAAAAAAATACGCAACGTGGTTTCTTTTTTTATGTTGCCTTAGCGAGAATTTGAGTTTCTTTTGACAGTCTGGCACTCGGGAACGACGTCGGGCGACGGGGATAGCCCCATCCTTTCATGAGGAGAGATATTGTAACAGTCAGGCAGGAAACAATATACGAGCAGGACGAGCCCTTAAAATGCAAACAAAGAGTTCTTCCAATTTTGTAGGCCTTTCTGAACGCGCTTCTAACCAATAGAAAGATAGACTTTGGTGTCGCCTTGGGGCTTTCTTTTTGAAGTTCAGTCCTTTACGAGTGTTGGGTAATCTACTAACGTGAAATCCGGATATATATCGACGCTTAGCGAAACAATCTGTCCAAAAGGCGCATAATAAAGCCACAAAAAAAAGAAAGCCGTTTACAACTCCCTGTAACGCCGAATTAGAGCGCAGCTCTTGAGGAGGAGGGGAAGGCACGGGAGGGGGGGTCACGTGGCCTGGGGGTCACGTGACCTCGAGGAGGGGGAAACGGTGGAAGGCTGTTGGATGGGGAGGTGGCCGAGGGATATATGATTCCCTTTGAGGGGCATTTGCCGCTACCTTCTTGACTTGTAACC